>PVJD01003523.1:0-160991 GCA_004026545.1 Mormoops blainvillei | reverse complement strand
TTTTTTTTTTTTTTTAATCCTTTATAAAGAATAAAAAGATGGAGATGGTCCTGAATGAAAAAATGTCTTCTAAATTGCAATGACAAACAGGCTCTGATTTCCGTGTCTGTTTCCGTGACTATAAAAACCATTTTATGCTTCACGGGTACTTGTGATATTTCGATAACTGATGCCTGGGCTTGAAATAACCAACCTGCGAAACGGTAGCGAAATGGGAAAAACGTGGACTTGGTCCCATTTCGCAGATGGCTGAGCTCTGGCTTGGCCGTGACTGAGTTAAACCCTGTCAGGTTCTGACACGTGCATTGCCCCTGTGGCTGGGGGGGGTGGCTCTTACGGCGGGGGCTAAAAACACCTGTAAGAGCACTGTGTTTATACACTGGTTGGCGAAGGGTGGGACCCACGACCATCCGTCATGGTGCCACGCTAAGGATGCAGTTTCCCGAGCTGTCAGGATTTGGACAGACTGGACATTCAAGCTGGGTTAGTAATGCCATGAACCTGAGCCAGGGGTATATACAATTACATCACTGAGAATGGTGGGAAAGAATGTGCTCCCGATTACTTTGCCACGGCTGGTCTGCGTGCCGTTGATTATATAACACTCGCAGCATTGTGCGTATTCTTTTGCTTAAAATGGACAGAGCCTTGTCTTCGGCTCTGAGATGCACCGCTCTTGTTTAGGAAAGTAATGGGGAAATTATTTGTGGTTGATAAATGAGCTGCCCCGAGGGAGACACTGTGGCCAAGTGGTGTGAGCGGTGGCCGGGAGGCAGGCTTTCTGTAGTCTAATCCTGGCTCTGCCACACGCTCCTCCCTCTGTGACCTCCAGGGAACGGGTGGCGTCTGCTTTCCCCATTGGTACAGTAACGCTCCGCTGGATGTGGCCGTGCACCAGCGTGGGTTTTCACGCTGCCCAGAAGATGTCAGAGTCCTGTTTATTATTAAAACTGCATTTTTTTAAGACAGTGAAACATAGTTGAGTTCCCTTTTGTTACGCTTTCTGGGAACAGTGCTTTTCACTCTTTCCTGCTCTTTTGAATGATCTCTTTTAACTGTGCGGTGGGACTCTGAGGACAGGTAAAACGCTTTGAAAACCACAGTATGAGGGGGAAGGAGGAAGGGGAACTGGAGGCGTGTTGTGTACAGCAAGTGTGATAATAAACAGAACAGTCGCCTCTCTTTGCTTTTCCTCCTTCCCTACCTCTTAAACTATTAGACCGAAATGAACAAAACTGGACGCGGGCCAGAACCTAAAGCTGCGCTTTATCTGGTACAATTTCCTTCTCATTTCCTTTGTAGACAAAGTTCTGACCTCAGACTCATTCTGGACATGCTTGGTGTGCAGAGTGCCAGTGAATACCCCTGACAGGAGGGTCACCGGAGGGTTTGCAGATGAAATGTGCCTTTTCTGGGTTGGGGAGAGTTTTAGAGAGTGACTAAAATATCTTTTAGTCTTGAAGTCACCTCTTTCTTAAATATTCTTATGATAATGAATATATTAATTAGGCTATCTATTTCATCCATTTACACCAGACAGCTCTTTATATCTATAAATTGGGGATAATTTTTTGCCTCAAAGACTCCATCTCTGGGCAGTTGGTTAATGTTTACTTGCAGTTGGCCCTGGTGTCATAAAAGGGGTTTTGATGTAAACATAGTTTAGCGGATGTTGATGTTATAATAGGCAGGAAATGAATAGAATAAGAAGTAAGGAAGGGGGCGGGTAGGGAAAAACAAAACCATTGGAAAGTTTTGGAAAGAAAAGGGCAGGTAGAATGAATAGGAACCTAAAATAGGGAACAGCTACTGGTCCAGATTCCAAAACCAGTGAGTAGAGACCACAGAGAGCTTAGTCATGGGGCCAGGCAAGCGAGGAGAGAAACCACCTTTCGTGAACGTTGACCTTGAGTGGCCGGGAGCGGCGCCTTTGATTATGACACGGAATCAGGACCACTTCCCAGGACGGAATTCAGAGTCTGAGCCCCGTTTTCTCCTTGTAACCCTGGGGCAGACTTGAGCTGCCCTTTCTAGTAGGATCGTTGTTAGCCACACGTGACTATTTCAATTAAAGTTAATTCAAGTGAAATAAAATTCAGCTCCGTAGCTGCAGATGCTCAATAGCTCCCGCGGCTACTGGCTACCATGTTTGGTCAGTGCGGACAGAGAACATTTTCATCACTGCAGAAAGTTCTGTGGAATAGCGTTGGTCTGGAGGGTGGTGTTGAAAGTAATGTGTAATCGTAACTCACTTCCTTTGCCAAATCAACCAGACCCTTGTTACCTGAAGGCCAGGTCAGGGACAGATGTATTTTTTTGAGGTTGTTGCAGGTGGAGAACGTGAACGAAATTGGAATTCATACATGTGTGAAATGATGACACGTGTGTGTGTGTGATTAAATGAAATACCTGTAATGGATCTGCTTCTGCACACTCTCTACCACTAAGTTTACTCATTGTTCGTCACTTACCCACAGGGCCAATCATTAAAAAATGCCACCTTTTTTATGGGGAGAAATCATGCAGGCAGAGTAATCCTTGCTGGCAATTGCTATTTCACTTGATCTTGCTTATAAGCTTATTAAATGCCTTTAGGAAAACGGTGAAGTGTATTTCTTAGGTTGTAACTTAATTGACCCAAGTCATTGAGATGGTTTGATTGCATGTCTTGACAGCCTTTAATCGCGAATGTTCGACCGTGAGCAGAGCAGGGAGAAATGGGAAAAGAAGGTAGAAGTCGCGTGAGATTTCCCTTTACTCATCTGTGTGTGCTTTAAGGCACCAGAAGAGCGAGAATCGGCCTGTTTTCTTTTCTCCTGTCTCGTGTGTCATTTCTCTACCAGACCAGGAAATGAACTTTGATGGCTAACGTCTAATGAAGTGGCATCTCTGTGGAAAGTTTTTAGTATGCGTGTAGGTTTTTGGAGGCTCATTTCATTTCTTACCTAGTTTGTATTTTCTTGATACTTTATCTCTAAGCAATTTCCGAAGGAGACAGCTTTTAGGGAAGAGATTACAGAAAAAAATCAAATTTGGTCTGAGAAATTATTTATTTTCTGTCTTCGTCTTGGGGGCACTTAAGTCAATAGTCCTTTCCTGATTATGTTTCTACAGTAGAGTTCTTTTAGCTAATATAATCAGTTTCTTGTTCTCTTGGTTTCGTGGAATGGAGTGGTAGGGGAAGGAACTTCCCTTCCTTACTTTGCTCCTTCCTTCTTTCTTAAAATTATTTTTTATTATAGCTATGTCAATCTATCCTTCCAGTCCCATGATTTATTTGGGGGGAAAAATAAAAAGAATCAGAGTGAGTCGAGTGGATGAAAAGAACCAGTTAATAAGAAGCTACGCTCCCCCTTTATTTTAATATCCAAAGTGGTAGGTTTGTAGATTGAAGTTTAAAACTTCTTGCAACACTAACATGCATTTAATCCCCTTTGAGTTGAGGAAGTAAATGTTGTGTATAGTAATGAAAGTTCCAAGTAATTTATGCTAACGTTACTACGTAGAAAGCTGACTTTCCTGCTTTTGTTTCGGAACTCTTGATATAAGTTGGCAGGCTGAGTAATTGACTGAAAGAGGGGACAGTTCCTTGTGATCATAGTCACCAGTCCTGTAGGACAAGCTGTACCATGTGGCTCTTGATCCATTCACTTGTGAGTCAGATTCTCTGAATTGAAAAAGCCATGATGAAAATCCATCTTTTTATTTTTGCTTTCTCTATTGAAGGACAATATTATATTTTAGTCTCTAGAAAAGGACAGTGAGGAAAAAAAATCGTGAATGTAAAGGTTAGATAGAACATTTCTGTTAATACAGAACACTCATTTTTATTATGAAATTTACAGTTTATTTTCAAGGTTTACAAAAGAATTTTCAGTTAATGGATCTGGAAGTGTTTTTTTCTTTCCACGTGTATTTGTACTTAACTCTTAAAAATTTCTATCTGAATTTAATGTGAATTTAAACATCAAATAAAATCTAGTTAAAGTTTTCATTAAGGTAAAGTCTTGTTGCTGTTATTGTTATTAACACTGTTCATCTCACCAAAAAAAAAGAGAAAGAACTTCCCGGTGTGTTTCTGCTTCTTGATTTTGAGATGTGGCTCAGCCTCCCTGGGGCATTAGCCACTGGGGCTGCAAGAGAGGAGGGGCTAAGGGACAGTCTACATACAGGGGACAAAAGCATTGCTCAGATCCAAAGAGGGCCTGCTGGCCTCTCTGAAGAGGGAGGTGTAGCTGGTCCTTCTTGGGTGGGGAGAGTGGAAGGAGGGGACACACTGTATTGTGATCCAAAGCTTGTGCCCTCAGTGCGGACTGCCTGAATTAGAATCCCCCCTCTGCCACTCATTAGTTGTGTAACTGGAGAATTTACCTAATGCCTCCACACCTCAGTTTTTTCACCTGTAAAATAAGATAATATTTTTACCTGCACAGGCTCTTTGCCTGACAGAATTCTTGTCCAGCACTTAGCCCAGTTCCAGGCGTAGAGGAAGTGCTTGGTCGTGTTGGCCATGGCATTAGTCCCAGTTTTTATTCACAAGTTTTAAATGGCATGGCATTCTTGCCTTGGCATGCTGTTGACCCAGCATAATATACCCCAGAAAGATCTGTACTTTTGGTTGAAATGATTAAACAGATGATAATACAGAAATTCATCTCTCACCTCCTGCCAGAGCCATCTCAGATTTATGTGTTGTTTCCTGGGATTTGTTCTTTATCTGAAAGGGAGTCTAGGCAATATTGTCACATGAAATTGATTTTTTAAAAGCACCCAAGTAAGTTGGATGTCGTCCAGAAGGAAAACAGTTTAGAAGCTCCCAAGACGGAAATTACATTTCAGGTGAATTGACATTTAGTTAGTACTGCTCTGATTCTGTGTGAGAGGCTCCTCCAATGGAAATTTATATATTCAGTCACCATTTTATTGTCCACTAGGCTGGAGACAGAGTAAGGAGCAGTGCACACAGTGCCCCACCCTCACAGACCCTGCGTCCCAGGGAGGACAATAGCAAATATGGTGGCTCAGACAGATGACAGATAGGTGAGGTGCCAGAGAGAGAGCCCTAGGAGGTATCTGGCAATGTCTGGAGACATTTGTGGTGGTTGTCACAGCAGGGGAGGAGGTGCTTCTGATATCTAGTGACTATAGAGCAGCTAGGCTTGTGCAGTGTACAGGAATCTGACCCCCACAACCCAAACAGAGGATCATCGGACTCTCTATGTCAGGAGGGCCCAGGTGGAGAAACTCTGTAGTTGGTCCTGGAAGCCTCAAAGAAGAGGGGGGAGCATTTGGGCTAATTTGGCTGTAAGTGATAAGGAGCTGTCCTTGCCAGGATTTGGCAGAAGAGCATTTTGGAAAGAGGAACGCGCAAGAACAAAATCCCTGAGGCAAGAGTAGGCCGCCGGAGGGCCCTTGTGGCTGTTGTGGGTGGGATCGGCACTGCGGGTAAATGACAGAGGGTTTTGTGGCCTTCACAGAGTTATTCATGTTACTCAATGGGCTTTTGAGTCCCTGTGCGAGTTGGGACTTTGTTAATCGTCTTGAATTTTTCTGTTTGTTTTTATTTTCCATAGAATTATGGCCTTGAAACCGACAACATGAAGAACTTGGTTCTGAAATTGCGAGCATCTTCCCACAACTTACAGAATTACATAAGTAGCCGGAGGAAGAGTCCTGGTTATGACGGGAACACGTCCCACAAGCCCCCCAATGAGTTCTTGACTTCCGTGGTGGAGCTCATCGGCGCCGCCAAGGCCTTGCTATCTTGGCTGGACCGGTGAGTTACGGGTGCACTTTACTGTCTTATGGAAGGAGGGCGCGAGATGCACAGAGGCCTGTACTCCATCTTAGGAAAATGAACCATTGTCCCTTTCTGGTCCGTTCCACTGGACCTCTCCGGTTTTGGATCGGTGGTAGATTTTCAGGTCCCTTTTGGAAGTTCCTGAAAAGGGACTAGCAGGAACAAATTAACCTCAGCATAGAGAAAAGTGAAACTGCTGAAGTTGTGTTTTACCAAGGTTAAACATTAATGGTTATTTGGTTGTGTGACGGCTGTTAGGTGACTTCTGAATGGACTTCTCTTGGCTCATTTTTAATGTGTTTTTTTTTTTTTTAAATCTAGCACTTCTCTATTTTCTATTCAGATTCCGGTTTTGTGTGTTACTTCAGAGGAACAGCTTATATAACAAATAATTTAAGGTAGCTTGTTGAAGAGCTCAGCTTGTCAGCATAGTGTGGGATCCCAGTGGGTTCCCCTCCCACACCCCTCCCGCACCCCCACACGTTTTTAAAGAGGACTTTTGTTGCTTTCCAGGGCCCCATTTACAGGGATCACTGATTTCTCAGTCACGAAGAACAAAATCATTCAGCTTTGCTTAGACCTGACCACTACAGTCCAGAAGGTCAGTACATCCCTGTCGCCCCCTAACCGTGTTTTCCTCCCTTTTCCCTCTTCCTCAAATGGTTTACACGCAGGAATGAAATATCATTCTTTCTCTCTCTCCACTTCCGCCCTAGAATTGGGGAGAGATGAAAGCCTTTATTTAGAGGCATTGTATAAATGTGTTCTCAAAAAATAACCAGCAGCCTTTATCTCAAAGATTACCTTCTCTTGTTTTAAAATGGGTGAGCTAATCGTCTTGTACTTTCTCTGAAATGTTAGAGAACTTAATGTTTTTTTTAAAATAGAAATTCTGGAGTGACTAAATTTCACTATAATCTCTGTTCTTAGGGTTTTTTTTGTTTTTTTGTTTTTTCCCCATTTTGCCTCTTGTGGTTGGGTGCACCAGTCAGGATGAGTTAGGTTACGATGCAGTAGCAAACAATGCCCAACCTCAGCAGCTTATTTCTTGATTTTCTACATCCAAATCGGTCAGCTTGGGGATCTGTTATAATTCTCCTCATTTCACCATGTAGGGCGGCAGAACAGCCAGTATCTTATGTTCCTTGTCCCGTGGCAGAGGGACAGAGGACCTTGGAGGGTTTCATACTGACAAATGTCCTGGCTTGGGAATGACACGTGTCAATTTCTCTCATAGCTCATTGGCCAGACCTAGGGACAGGCACATTTATATCAGTGAATCTGTAACTGACTAGTTTCTGTGGCCTGAACTTTAAAAAAACTTAATCTTAGACCCTCAGCTCTTAAGGTCACCTGTTAGCATATTCCCTGACCCCTAGCAGACCCTGTAAAATATTTCTGAGTTGAATTGTGGCTATAAAAAAATGTAAGGAAGAGGTTGTTCTTTTTCTACCTTGCACTTGTTTCTAAAATTCTGATTCCACATTTGTTCCCACTGCTGATTTGGCAGAGGCGAAGAACGTGCTTTCCTCAGTCCTGCCTGTGCCCTGTAACAGATGGAGTTCCGAAAAGCCGAGCGCTTTTCCGTTTGTTCCTAGAACACGAGGAGTGACGTCTGCTTTGCTTGGGGCAGCCGTTTGAGGTTCAGCCTTGAGCAGCCATGGAACTTAAGGCACATGTGACTTCATCATATGCTTTTGAGGCCATGTTCTTAGAAAGGGTCTTGGAACAACTATAGTGGCTCTGAGTTTCTGCTCCTTTTTATAATGTGTGGAGTAATTTTGACAGAAGCAGCCTGATATCACTTGTGATGCATTAATCACACAGCCACCGAGTCCTGGCATTTGTTATGGAAGACGTGTATTTCTCTGACACCTCGAGCCTTCTATTTCACCTGTTTCCCTTTCCCCACTATATTCTGCCTCCTGTTTTGATTTTTTAGAGAATATCCTGGTGAGCAATTAAAATGACAGTGTAAAAGTTAAAGTTAAACATTAGAATTAGCAAATAGGAAAGTTTCACTCATGGATAGGTCAACTGATCGTCGCTAACACCAATGCAGTGCCAATAAGAATCCCCAGTTTGGGGTCCTGGGAAGAAAGAAACTTCATTCAATGCAGAATAGCTCGATTGTGATATAGCGGGGCCGTGAGGCAGCCCTAGGGCCAGGGTTCTCCTCGGCTAGACAGCTCTACTGCGCTCCTCGAAGGCTGGCTCCGCTCTGCCCCAGAGAAACATCCTCAGTGTTTCAGTCCAGCCAGGGAAATGCAGCCTTCAGAGTTCGCTGGAAAAGGGGAAGTGACTCTCCTGAGCCAGAGGGGAGCTGGCTTATGTAGACATATGTCCCTGTCCCCAGTCCCTGATCAGTCTGTCCTCGTGCAAATGAGGACTGCAAATCCTCACAGTTTCATTGGTTCAAAAGACACAAACAGAATAGTACCACTCTGGTCAGAGCTGTGCCGCTCTGATTGGATGGGGAGGAGGGCTCAGTCCTATTGGTGGAAACAGGATTGCAGGAACTGGTTTATAGGGCTGGCCCAGGTGGCGGAAACACAGGGCAGGCAGGCGGTTCAGTGCAGAGGTGGGTAGTTCAGTGCAGGCTTCTCCCCGAAGTGCAGTTTGCGTGAGAGACCTCTGTATAGACATGGCTGCCAGTCTTTGATCTTTTAAAATTTCAGCCCAGTTAGCCACTGGAGCCCTTTTTAGTAGGTATCGGCTTTCTCAGGGTCCACAGGTGCCTCTGTGTTTTATTGAAAGGGTCCTAGACCCTGTGACTGATTCAAGCTGCCCTGGCTGTAGTGTAGGGAATGGAGGAGAAAGTGCTGAGGCGGAAGGCTGAGGCGGTGTTCGTTTTCAGAAGATGAATCTGCTTTGCCGACGCAGGTTGATGTTGGCTTTGTACGTATTTAGACTAATCCTTCCATAAATATTTATTTAACGCTCTCTGTGTGTCTACCACCCTTCCAGGCGGCGGGGATATCAGTGAATAAACAGATAAAAAAAGTCCTTGACCTCATGGAACTTACAGTCTCTGGGGGAAAGAGAAAAGGAAAAGATAAGTAAGCAAAATATATATCAAGTCAGATGAAGTTAGAGAAGTGCTACGGAGGGAAGGTACAGGAAGTGTGGAGAGGAGTCCAGTTTTAGATATTTGGCCAGAGTGACCCTCATTGCGAAGGTGACTCTTGGGTAACCCACCCAGTTGTGACTGGGCTTGTCTGGACGGGGTGGGCTTACTGCACTGTCTCAGGTGGTGGTTTCCTTATAGCCATAGAGGTGATTGCTGTGGGTGATGATGAAAAGATCTCCCCCGGAGGCTGAGGTCTGGACCCAGTCACGTCAGGAGAAGGGCGCCCAGAGAGCCTTCTCCTCACACTTACCCCTGCTTGTTGGGGCTGCACAGCGCCTGGCATGTGATTAATGCTGATTTTTAAATGTATGTTTAAGTGATTGAGATAACACTTTTGACAAATATGCTGATGAGAATTTGTCTTTTAGGAGAACTTTAACCCCAGTTTAAGGGATACAAGAGGTATTGTTTTTGTTTGTTTGTGGTTTATTTTGTTCATTTTTGTTTTCTCTTTGGTGTTCATGGAGCATACCATTCAGGGGCAGATAGGTTCAAATCCTATCTCCACCTTAATTAGCCCTGGGACCGTGGACAAGGCACTGAAAACATATGAGCCTGAAGTTTCTCATCTGTAAAATGGAAATGCTAATATTTACCTTACCAGATAATTCCATAGGATTTCTACAATGTATTGTCAAAGAAAACAAAAGGCAAAAAGTGTAATAGGAGGTCAAATGGGGACCAAAGTAATTTTTTAGAGTATGTATATATGTATTTAGAATATATACATACATCGAAAAACTATACACAAAGGAATATATAAGTACAGTGGGCAGTTTGAAAGAAAAATTGAGTTTATCATAGTGGGGAGGGAATTGAAGAGGAAACATGGGAGCCAAGCCCAAAAAAAAAGAAAGAAAGAATTTTTTTTACAAAAAACATGTTTATCACACTTATGTATTCATGTAAAATTAAAATTAGAGAAATAATATATAAACTTTCAAAAAATAATATTTAAAGATTTTGAGGAAGATTAAATGATGTATAACATGTGTAAAGCATGGTACCCACTTAAGAAATAGTAGCCTATCACAGGAAATATAAAAATCTTGCCTTGTACTGGGTTTCTGGAACCAAATTTGATGTTTTAAGGAGAGGAAGTTAACAAATATGTTTCTGTTATATTCTAGTATGTTTTGGTTTATTTAAATGTAAACAATGTTTAAGGATTAAGCCTGGCAATATATAAATACAGGTAGGAATATTATTTTGTAAACTTAGATTGAAAAACCACGATTAGCTCTTGATGACCGTGTATTTTCTGTAGTAGTTGGAGAACACGTGCTTTGGCAAGTGGTAATATTTGTTCATGCACATATGCATTAGAAATGACAATTCGTATTAAATAGTTGAATGTCTGTTTCAGTGTCTGTGTAATGGCAGCAGCAGGAGTGAATTGATCTCACCCTCTGTTACAACTGGGAGAAGTACAATTCTTCTTTGAACTTCTTGGCAGGAGATCTATTGACTATTTAGGAAGAAGCCCGTCTTTTCCATTCATTCCTTTTACCTGGGGAATTGAAGGAAGAAAAGTTGGCATCTTTATTTCTAGTGACAAGGAACTTGTTCTCCTGGAGTCTTTATTCTTTGTGTTCCTGCCTGTGAAGACAGACATTTGCTTGTCCCCTTTCTTTTTTCTCTCTTCCACGTGTGGCCCTTTCTCCCTCCTCTTCCTTGTCCCATTCCTCCTAATGATAATGTGTAAGCCTCTCAATTCGAAGGAAGGTTCTAAAACTCTGATTGTACATTGGGAAGGAAACTGCATGCTGCTTTTAAGCGTTCATCAGCTACAGTCCCACACCCAGTCCACAGACTGATCGTCTGTCCAGTTTTCAAGATGTGATTTCAGACGAAGGAGACTGAGGTGGGAGGAGGTTGCGGTCAATACCATCAATCTATCCTCCCGATGTTGCGGTGACATGAACCCTGGAATCACAATGGTGAGAGGTGAAATGACAGTGGCAGGTGCTGACTTCCAGTGTGGAAAGAAATGTAAAGCCCCAGAAAACAGAGTGGGGACAAGGGTAGCCATGAAAGCAGGTGAGGAGGGAGGCAGGGGGCCATGTCTTGAGTGCTGGTTGTGAACCAGTTGTGTGCAGCATGCTTGACTCGTGTCATCGCGGATAATTCTCAGCCGTTCTCGAAGGTAGGTCCCATCATCCCTGATTTATAGAGAAGGAAATGGGCTGCCCTTCTCTGGGGAGGCTGAACGGACTGCCAGAGGCTCCTCAGGTAGGAAGAATAAGGAAGAGTGTGGAGGGGAGGGGCGTCTGATGGCGCCCCAGGCTGGGTCCCTGCAAGCTAGGCTGGCCTGAGTCTGCCGATCCATGTGACCAAGGAATGTGACAAAGCTCAGCCCCCTCGCGTGGCTCCTGAGGAGGTGACTTGGTTCCAGTACTCCTTTTTTCCATCCCATGGCCTTCATGCCAAACAACGTGAGGTCATGCCTGCTGCTGCTTCCTCGCAGCAGGACTGAGTGTGGGAACCCATGTACGTGATGGTGGAAAGTAAAAAGCGAGCCCTTTCACACTCTGGCTTGAACCATTCAGGGAGGCAGGAGAGTTTCTTTCCCTCCGATGGCCCCACTGCTGCAGAGGGAAAGCTTGGATCTGTCAAAGAATCAAGTATCAGGAACCATGAGGTCACACATTCCACCTTGAACCTCAGGCCCTGGTGTGTGGAGAGGAGCTCCCTGCCTGCGGGCAGTTATGTGACGAGGATGTCAGTGCTCATCTCACTTTGGGGTTTGTACTGGAAGGTCATAAATGCAAATTATGAGCTCCATGTCTAGCAGAAGACCACATAAATATTCTGTTTTCCTGAAGTCGATACTTATATAATGAATCCGTCCCTCAGGTGGTGTTAGTGGGGGGTTGCGCCATCGCAGTAGAGGTTAGTATCGTGCCCTGCACCAGTTGCAGGAGGAAAAGCACATTTTTGAGCGCCAGTTACTCGGGTTTTACAGTTTGTTCCCGTAGTTTGAACTTATATCAGACTCACGTATGTAAAAATACATTTCTAAATTTCTTTTTCTAAGCCTTTTCTCACCCAGCTGCTCTTTTCCTGAGACCTGGTGTAAATTTGGGGGGCAGTGAGAAACTGTTATTGATTTGTACATTTTTACTGAGTAGGGAAAATTTAAAAAAAAATTTTAAGAAGACACTGAAAATCTGATTATAAAATCATATAGGGTGGAAATTGGAGGACTTTCCATCCCCAGTCCCACATGACCTAAAATGACTTTTTGATTGAAGGGAAACTCCGACAGTTCCAACAGAGTTGATTAATAACCTTCATGTACATAAAATAAAGAGCATTTCCATAGAATGTCCCAGTTTGGGGTTATACTTAATAGTGCTGAAGAAACACTGACGAATGTAGCTGGTCTCCCTTCTGCACACTCTACCTCCTCAGTGAGAGTCCTCTGCTGCAGGCAAGTTCTAGAAACTGAGAGTCACACACTGGCAGTTTCACTTGGGCTGCTTCTGACAGGACAATGGTGATTCCTATGATCAGCTCACAGGGTTCATACAGTTTCAAGTCTTTTGTTCTTAAGCTGAGTACGTGATGCTTTGCGTTCCAGCCCTTTATTTAAGGTCATTAATAGCATACCTTAAGACCGCATTTTTGGCACTGTGTTAAATGAATGTTTTGTTGAACTTTTTTCATCCTTTAAGGACAGAAATATCTGATTCAGTCTCAGTGGTGCTTAAAATAAACTTTTGTGGCTGAGCCCTTGTTTGAAAGCTATTCTTACAGGCAGGCCCAGAGCTAAAGACGCCTGGCTGGTTGGCCCAGTGGCAGCTGAGCCTGAGGTCACATTTGGGAGCCATTGTCAGGTTTGGGGGCTGTGACTTATTTATGGCTTACAACTCTCCACGTAGTCTGGAGAGTGGGTGGATTTCAGCTCAGTGATTGTTGTAGGTTTTCAGGTTAATAATCAGTCAGACAGGTTCCTGGGATGATAAGCTCCCTGGGGCAAGATTGAGCAGAACCTTAGGAGGAGTCAAATGGCCGTTCCATCCCACTCGTCCGTTCCTCTCTGTCCAGGTCTCTCCTCTGTCCGTCCGACCAGGATGACTCAGGCTGCAGGGCGGGGGCGTGTCAGGGACCACTGGCTCTAGGAAATACCTAGACCACTTAAGTCAACAGTGTTTGAAAGTTTTTCGTTCTTATATTTAGTTTTCATTTTTTTTCTTCTCTTCTTTAGGATTGCCTTGTAGCAGAAATGGAGGATAAAGTTCTAACCATAGTAAGTATACATTCTCAAAGTTATTGTAAAATTCCTTTTCTCCAAACAGTGAGAATTCCTTTAATTAAAGTCAATGCACGGTGGTCAATTACTTCAGGATATACTTTGGATTATTGGCTTTGGAATATGGGTCTATTAATTTAGATGGAAAGGGAAGAATAAAAGTTATTTAACAAGAAGACCAACTACTGTGAAAATTCCTGTGCTGAACTTGGATATATTGGGGTCTCTCTTTTGCTTTGTTTTTTTTTTTTTTCTCCTATGAACATTTCATCAGTGGGCAGATACACTTAATAGCTAGCCTGCTAATTGGGGTTCTACTGATCTGCAAATTTTGCCTTAAGACCATTTTGATTAAAAAAAATTCTTGGCAAAACCTTAATGATGGAGGGCGATGTACTGTGACTGTTTAACAGCGTTTTGTAGCTATTCATCATTACTTCCTCCTTTTGACACAAGCCAGCCTGTGCCCTTTTGATAAGGCCTCCTCCTACTGATGCTGAGGAATTTAGCAATGAAACCGCTATAAATATGTTTTCCATAAATAGGGAGGCTAAACAAATTGGAGGAATTTAAAAAGTGTCACTTGTTGGATTCTCCCCCTTGGAAAGAAATGTACTCTTTGGAATTTCCTGGTTTCTTTGATTGTTTAATTTGGAAAGGTTAGATGAATCTGATTGCGGGAAGTAAACACATGTAACCGCTGTGATTTCTACAGAGAGACCGTTTAATAGGGACCCTCACCTTGTCTTTGTCTGATGTAAGCATTGCTATCCTGGCTTCTTTTCTCCTGTCCATTGGCTTGGAATATTTCTTTCCAGCCCTTCACTTGCAGGCTGTGTGGGTCTTTCGTTCTGAGGTGCGTTACTTGCAGACAGCATATTTTCCTTTGTCCAGGTTTGGCTTTCAAAACACGTGAGCAGCATCGTCATCAAAAAGATTGTGGACCCGAATTCAAAACATAAAACTATAAAACTCCTAGGGAAAAAACAGGAGATGGTCTAGGTGACCTTGGGTTTGGCGATGAGTTTTGATACAATACCAAAAGCATGAACCATGAAAGAAAAACTGCTGAGAGGACTTTATTAAAATTTAAAACTCTGGTCTATGACATGCAGTGTTGAGAGAAGAAAAGGATACGTCCCAGACTAGGAAAAAATACTTGAAAAAAACACATATCAGATAAAGGAACTTGTATCCAAAATATACAAAGAGCCCTTAAAACTCAATAAAAAAACAAACAACGTATTTAAAAAGTGGGCAAAAGATCTGAACAGACGCCTAACCAAAAAAGATACACAACTGGCAAGTAGTATCTGAAAAGATGTTCAACATCATGTTTCATTAGGGAATTCTAAATTAAAACAAGATACCTCTGTACACTTAGTAAAATAACTAAAATGCAAAACCTGATGACACCTAATGCGGGCATGAATGTGGAGCAATGGGAACTCTCACTCGTTGCCGTGGGGAATACAACGTGGCACAGCCCATGACGGAAGAGAGTGTGGCAGTCTTTTACAAAAGTAAACACACTCTTACCCTACGATCCAGCAGTTGCAATCCTAGGTATTTACCCAAGTGAATTAAAAACGTATATCTACAAAAACTTGCACAGAGTGTTACAGCAGCTTTATTCATAATTGCTCAAATTTGGAAGCAACCGAGATGTTCCTCAGTAGGTGAGTGGATAAACAAACTGGTACATCCAGACAATTTATTGTTGAATATTAGTCATCAATAAAAAGAAATGTGCTCCCAAGCCATGAAAAGATACGGAGAAACCTTAAATACATATTACTAAATGAAAGAAGCCAACCTGTGAAGCCTACATATGGTATAACTATTTGACATCCTGGAAATGGCAAAAATCACAGAGACTAAAAAATCAGCCATTGCCAGGGATTCATGGTGGGGGAGGGGAGCGAGATGACAAAGTGGAGCACGGGAAATTTTTAGGGCAGTGATATTATTATGTATAATATCGTAATGGTAGATACATGACATTATGCATCAAAACCCATAGAACTGTACAAAAGAGAACCCTTATGTCAACTATTGGCTTTAGTTAATAATAATCTCTCAGTATTGGTTAATCACCTGTAACAAATGTAACATGCTAATGCAAGATGTTACTAATATCTTGTTATTTTAACTATATTATAACTATTGGAAACTGGGTGGGGAAGAAAGTACACAGGAACTCCGCCCTTTTTGTTGTATTTTTCTGTAAATCTAAAAAGCAAAATTTATTAAAATAAGACAGGCGCATGTAAAAGTTTTTCACCTTGTCAATATTTGGTATGCAGAGAATATGAATGATCACTAAAAAAATGCAGATGGTTGGGAATTGATTCTCCTTAACTGCCAAAAGGGGGTTCCTGCCGAGCCTGTGCTCTTCAGTGGTTTGTGAGATAATATAAAAGCTGCATTTTTTAAACAAAGCTGAAATAGTGGCACCATTCCTATAGACTGCAAATGTGGAGTCCAACTGCCATGTGTTCATTGAGCAGTATTATCGAAGTGACTGCTGACCATAGCGAAAGATTATAGATGAAGTGCATTTCTTTCTAATGAACAAACTGAACTGACAAGCAAAAGAGAGATGGACTCACAGGTAGAGAGCAGGGTGACAGCTGTGGCAGGGGTGGTAGAGCAAAACGGAAAAAGGACTCATGGATGTGGACAACAGTGTGGTGGTTGCGGGGCGAGGGGGGTGTCATGGGAATAAATGGTAACGAAAAAAATACAATTAAAACATTAAAAATAAATAATAAAATAAAATTCAACCTGTGATAAACTTGGGTAATGATTGAGCCTTTCCTAACTTTTTACCTCCTCAACTCTAGGTCAAGGTTTTAAATGGCATCTGCGACAAAACGATCCGATCGACGACGGACCCTGTCATGAGCCAGTGTGCGTGCCTGGAGGAGGTCCACCTACCAAACATTAAACCTGGGGAAGGCCTGGTAAGAATTCCAACAACACTCATTTTATTTTCAAATAATAACACGTCATCATTTATTAACTTCTTTCCCCCACAATTCCGTATTGCTTTCACTATAATTCCAAATAGAATTAAATTAGACTATCTTCCAACACATAATTAGGAATTTACCATCTTGAACTGTTGGTATGTTTTTTTCCCTAAGATTTTATTTATTTGTCTGTCTGTCTGTTTGTTTGTTTATAGGGAGAGGGGAAGGGAGAAAGAGAGGGAGAGAGACATCAATGTGTGAGAGAAGGTTGCCTTTCGCATGCCTCCAAGTGGGGACCTGGCCCACAACCTAGGCATGTGCTCTGACCCGGGAATCGAACCAGCGACTTTTCCCTTTGTGGGATGGCACCCAACTCACAGAGCCACGCTGGTCGAGGCTTGAACAGTTGATATGTTTCATGTCTTCAAAGTATAAAAATAAATACAGCTTTAAAACTCTTCACTCATACCTTGAAGGAATTGTCTTAACAGCTCTATTTTTAGGACTTAGCAATGCAGGGAAATATAAAACATTTACAGAAAGGAAAGATGGTCTCTGGGGACAAAACAACGTGTGCTCTGGAAGTCTGGTAGCACTTAGGGTGGATGTGAGAAGAGGCTGCTTGGAAGAAGTGTTTCTTAAAAAACCATTCAGAAATGTTTCCATCAGTCATGTACTGGAGCGCTACAATAACGGGCCCTGAGAATACATACAGATGGATACCCAGTTACCTAGACCAGCACGGAGACACCCGATGAGATTAATTTGCTGAAATTTTAAGTGAAGGGAACTGAGGCCCACTGATGAGCTTAGAAGCTTTAAGTCAAGGTTTAATCCCAGCCCTCAAGTGACTTAACCACTTTATGTGTGGGTTTCCTTACCTGTCAAAAGTAAGTGAGTAACAATAACTGCCTCGGGGGGGGGGGGTTGAAAGTGTTAAGTTAGATGAGGGATGCTGAGCATCAGGTGCTGAACATGTAGCACAGGTGCAGTAATCGGTGGCTACAGCTACTGTAGGTGCCATTGATGAGGAGGAAGAGGAGGAGGAGGAAGAGGAAGAGTGCCTAGGAGCTGTGGGGAGATGCCAAGGCAGCCTCTCTTCTCAGATAGAAAACCTAATGTCCCCAAGCCCTCAGTCTTAGCAAGCAGAAATATGTAAACGGAGACTACTTGGCTTCAAAGGAAGTGATGGATTTTAAGAGCCTGGACAGGGAAGGCTTCCTAGAGCTGAGTTTATAGTTACGTACTGAAGCAGAAAAATGACCCAAGGGGGCAGGAGTGGAGTTGCCATTTCGGATGGTAAAGGTATGCAAGCAAATGCTCTGGGCAGAGGAGTGCCACGTGTAGGGAGAAGGTGCTTGCCCTGAGCATGAAAGCGTGAAACCAGAAAGGCGAGGGATGGGGCGGGCCCCGAAGGTGTTATCTTTGAGGAGATTCTCCTTACAGAGTGGTGTAGGTGGCAGAGCAGGGCACGTTCAGGGTCAAAGTGGTTTCTTGGGAGGAAGCTACTTTATTATGATATTGATACCAGGGTGAGCAATTACCCTTTGCTCAATCTACTTTTCACTCCCTTTCCCCATCTTATAGAAGTTTAATAAACATTTTTTATATATGATGTGCCAAACTGCAGAAATGAGTTCTCGGTGATGTGGCTAACTCACAGGAAGGAGTGTATTTGTCTCATGCTTCCCTTAAAACAGAAGGGGGCTTGCATCTAGTTCACCTCTTGTGTTGTGTTATTTAACAAATTCGTTCATACATCCCGGTCTGGGCTGTTTGCGGCCTGAGTAAGTCAACCTGCCATGGCTGCTGATACCAAATTTAACTGAATATATTGTGTCACTAGACAAAGGGATGGTCAGGAGAGAACAGCCCTTGTCTGAAAGGCCTCATTCATCCTGCGGGGCTGGGAAGACTCTTTCCAAGTCCCCAGAGTTACGGCAAAATTTGGTGTGGCTGGTACACAAATGACAGTATCAAAGAGATCTCGTTTCTGATTTCTCTCACTAGTATTTCGGTTTGTTTAGTTCCCCTTCATTGCTCTTAGGATCTTGTTTCACAATGTTTCAGGAGGCTTAAAAATGAGCATTGTTCTGCAGGGACTGCCTTTAATGTTTTATAAGTTCAAGTCACACTTGCGGCTGTATTTGTAAACATTGGAGTAATAAGTTAATATTATCTGTGACTCACTCTAGGGCATGTACATCAAATCAACCTATGACGGATTGCACGTGATTACTGGAACCACGGAGAACGTAAGTGCCTGTCGGTTAAATGTAAAAGCGATCAGATGTTTACACAAATTGGGCCCAGGGTCCCCATACTTTCCATGGAAATGTGCACATGCTGTTTTATTGTCTGTAGTGAGAACGCGGGCGCATGTTCTGTTTATTCCTGCTGCTAGGGTGCTGCCTATCGCCAGCTGTTGTCAATTTATTATTTAAATCGCCCTTTATGGCTCTCGTTCGTGCGTCTTGCCCAGTTTTTGCCCCCACCCTTGTGTTAACCATTCCTTTCGTACCCTGGAAGTATTAATGCATGAATACAAAAACAGTGGTCTCTTGGCTATTGAGAACCCCTCTTATAAGACCTGGAATTAGTAAGCATATGTGTAAAACATGGTATTTTTTTGGTTCAATGGAATTTATGTGTCGCCAAAGCAACTATTTTGGGATTTTCGCGTGACAAAGTTTCTATTTATAGCGTTGTATTTCATGATCTTTGGCACGGTATCGAAATTTAGGGTTTCTTCCCCCTAACCTTTTGAATAGAAAAAACAAGGCTGTTTCTATTGTGAGAGACTTTGTACACTGTTATTATTCTTTTGGAAATTCTGCTACATGAATGGCATTTCTTTAGCCCCTGAAACATTTTGAATTTGTGAGAAGCAGAGCTCAGAGAATGCTTTCTTTTTTTCAACCTATAACACGGCGAGCTTTTGAATGGCATTGATATGAAGCTTCAAATGTTTGACTAGTTTCCAGGGTCTGTGTGAAAAAGCGTGTGTCTGTGGAAATAATCCACTATTTAATCAACTCATACGAGAGGAAATAATTTCTTAAAACAGAAGAAATTGGGTACCTGTTTTTAAAATCTGCTTGGTAGGAATACACATTGATGTTAGGTCTTTCGATAAAATAAAATGCCATGATCCTTGATGAGGGTTTGTGACACACACTTAGTTTTTGTAGTAAGGAAAGAAAATGGTGTTGTTTCAGGCAGTCAATGAATTATAAATAAATTGTGTGGTTCTGGCAGATGAACGAGTAAACGTCTTTAAGCATTCTGTGTTGAGCTACATTGAGAACACACTGGGAACCACTGGGAGTTTTTGTATCACCTCACCTGATGGGCAGTAACAGCACAGGAAGTCCTTCTTTTCAGCTGAGGATGGTGCAAAAGGAAAATAATGCATAATACATCACACAGTTCCTCCCTTATCGTTATCCGAGACTGCGTATATTTCAGCTGAACCAGGACAAGAAGATGCTCGTGGACCGCGCAGGGCATTGTTTTAGAGTTGGATGGATTTGGAAGGGTGGTCAATGTTAGCTAAGCTTTTAGTGTTGGTTTTGTACCCAGCAATTTGGTGATTACATTAACAACTAGACCTGTGTGGTTCCAAATTCTCTCTGGTCTTCTTGAAGCAATTTCAATCTTGGGTACATGGATAAATGTGTAGAATCCTGTAACGTTGCTACCAGAAAGCACACAGATTTATCATCTTCAAAAGGTATGCCCCTCCTTTTGTTTTCAGGATGAGAGTTGAATGAGAGGCTAAACAAGCTGCTTTTCAATCAAATGTAACGATATGTTTTCCTAAAATTCCTACCAGACTCATAAGACTGGGTGAGTCTTATGAGATTCAGGGTTTACCTGGCTATAGTTGACCCTAGCACAGGACTGTACATAAGTGAGCCAGAGAGAGGTGGTTTCCATCCAGTGTAAGATCAAGAAATGAACACTTGTCTTATTCTGTTTGGTAATCAATTTGAGAATGTCATCCACTCTTTCAGACGTTCAGCTGTGTTCACTGAGTAACTGGAACGTGCTGAACACTTGCTAAGTCCTGTAGATGAGGGTGGGAAGTTAGGAAGGAGTCCACATTTCATGGGCTTAATCTGGATATTTTATACTTCACGCTGGATGAAAACACCAGCTACAGGAGAGCTGTCCAGCTTAAGGTTGCTATAGCTTCACAGTCAGAATGTCTTTTTTATTTTATTTTTTTAAAGATTTTATTTATTTATTTTTAGAGAGAGGGGAAAGGAAGGAGAAAGAGAGGGAAGGAAACATCAATGTGTGGTTGCCTCTTGCATGCCCCTCACTGGGGACCTGGCCCACGACCCAGGCACGTGCCCCTTACTGAGAATTGAACCGGCGACCCTTCGCTTTGCAGACCAGCGCTCAATCCATTGAGCCACGCCAGCCAGGGCCACAGTCAGAATGTCTTAATGGAAGCCTAGTGGGATGGGTGGCAGGGGACAGAAATCACCCATCGCATTGCCAAGCCAGGGGCCTGGTCTCCATATTCTTTTATCTTGGACTCCAAGCGGAGGCAATGCCAGAGGCCATCTCAGTCCCCCAGTCCTTTCTTTTTATTTTGTTTTTGAGGTTATCTGAGGTGCCATGATCATTCTAAGGTCAGACTAAACAGTATCTAGTGATTCTTTATCTAGCTTCTTTTTTTGATGTTCAAGACCTTGACAAGAGTCTCAACAGGATCCCCTCCATGCTCCTGTTCCACCTCCCCCCGACCCCATGAGATGAGGCGGGCATTAGATTAGCTTCTGAAGAATAGATACATTCATCTTCAGGTCATTACCCTTCTGCTGCAAACCAGAACAAGCATCGTTTTTCAGCAGCTGGGCTCATGGCGAAGATAGGCAAGAGCTATGGCCCCAGGGAAAATTGGGGTATCAGGCTCTCTCTTTACCAGTGTTCTGCCAAGCACAACTCTTAATCACTTGGTAGGACATTTGAGAAATGAATGTGTGAGGATCCTTAGGAAGGGAAGTCAATTCAGGACACTGGGGCTTGTTTTTTAAGATTGCCCAGCTGTAAACAGGGGCTCCCTGGCCGCGGGGTCATCTTTTATCAGGTGAAGCTTACCTTAAACAGGTCCTTAGCCCAGGAGGATGAACTGGAGAAGTTGGTCTGTAGCTGTGGGTTAAGCATCTGACACACAGGGGCAAAGAAGGGCACTGATAACGTCCCTTTCTTTTTAAGTGTGTCGAGGGAGAGACTCCAGGCAGGCCACCTCCCTCTGGTCCCCGTGACACTAGTCTCTTGGGTGAGGCACTGCTGGTTGTTATGGCAGCAGGTGAAATGTTCTTAAGAAATGACAGCCACACCTGTGCTTTGGGTTGGGCCTGGAGAGATCGCAGGGATTGTGTCCACAGTCTGAAGCTGCTTTCGCTCATGTCTTGTTGAGTCTCTCACAACAGTTGAGTGAGAAAATTGAGCAGGCGTGTCTTGAGTTTAGTTGCTGCCTCCCTCACAAAGGTGCCTTTTTTTTTTTTTTTTTAAGGATAGTTGTAAATTGTTTGAGATTCAGGCCATTACATCAGTTCCCAAATAAAATATTCTGACCTAGACAACATTTGAAATCAAAGGTTTATCTTTTGGTTATCATCTGAAATCAAAGGTTTATCTTTTCCTTTCCTTTTGCTCCTTTAAGATATCTTAATCATAAACAATTCTAGTTTGACTAAAGGAACTAGAACACTATGACTGAAATATTTGGCAAGTAGGTGATGTCAATACATTTATATATACACACACACATGTGCGTATATCTGTATTTGCAAATTTGTAGTAAAGTATTGCTTGGGAAAGTCTGGAAGTTTGTTTTGATACTGGAAACATGTTTATTTTGAATTGAACCTGAAAATGAAAAAAATTTAAATTCATTGTCTCCTAAAAAATAAGTTTCTCTTTTCACCACCTGTCTATTTTAATACCATTGTGATAATATATAAAACAAGGTTGAGTGAGAATAAGATTCAGCTTTAATAATTGCTTAAAAGGAAGTGGGATGACAGAGTTATAGTTAAACAATGGGTTAGCTCTTACAAGATTCATTTCGATAAGGGTAAAGGTAAGGTATTTTCTTGGCAAGCCAGTGGCTTTTGTCAGCTCATCATGTCCACAGTGTGTCCCACTCTCCCTCACAAGTGACATGAACCCGACTGTTGTAACTGACAGAATATCTGTTAGAACAGACCACTGGTAACACAAGTTTTAGTATTCCGGGTTCTACCAACAATGTAGTCTCAGGGAACTCACATACACTGTGAGTATATAATTTTTCTTGAGAAAATTATGCTTCCATTGCTCATTGTTTACAGAAGAAAGAAGAAGAAGCAAAAGCAGAAGGAAATATGAAGCTTAAAAAATAAGACAGGTCTCTCTGTTTTCCCTAACAGTCTCCTGCAGACAGATCTCAGAAGATCCACGCTGGTGATGAAGTCATTCAGGTTAATCGGCAAACCGTGGTGAGTTATTCATGGAGACTTAAGACTTAATATTCCCCTCTAGAACTTTTAACTAAATCCAAAGCCAGTTTGCTTGAATTTTTAAAATTTGCAGTTTGTATCCGATTTTCCATAATTTTAAGTAGTCCTGAGGTGAACGTATCTTGTCAGCCTATTTGTATCTATCTCTTTGCTCACAAGGGATATCCTTGAGACCCATCCATAGGTTCGATTTCTTTCCTTATTCATGAGCGGGTCTCCTCTCCTCCTTTTCTGTCTTTGAAGGTGGGATGGCAGCTGAAAAATCTGGTGAGAAAATTGAGGGAGAATCCGACGGGAGTTGTGCTCCTGCTGAAGAAGCGCCCCACAGGTTCTTTCAACTTTACCCCCGCACCCCTGAAAAACCTGCGATGGAGGCCACCTCTCGTGCAGGTATATGGTTGGTTGCCACTGTCTGTTGTAAGCCCCCGCCCGGTATCAGGGCATGAACAGAGCTCAAAAAGAGCGAGGTTAAAATTGGAAGGAGATGGGTTTCAGGAGTTGGTACGTGCATCATTCTCCTATAATCCTACTTATATGAAAATAGACGTTCTAGACCTGCACTGAACAGTGTAGCGTCCACGAGCCATATGTGACTATTTAAATAAAATTAGAAGTTCAGTTCGTCCGTCTCACTAGCCACATTCCGGAAGTTCAGTAACCACGCATGGCTAGTGGCTGCCAGTGGCTGCAGGGAGTTCATTCTCAGTCCTTTTCCCTCATTTCAAACGCACACTGATATGTATGCAGTTTGAACCCTAACCTTGGCGAGACCACGTGGGGTTGAGTCAGGGGTAGGGACCGTGGGAATAATGCACACGACAGCGAGAAGTTTCACTCCACCATTTAGACATTGTTTCGAATTGCCAGTCTCGGGTGATAATAGAAAGCAGACTGACTTTTAGTGAGTTTTATTGTTTAAATCCTCTACAAACAGTACACTCCTTTGTCGCCTGCACCTCGGTGGACCGTGCCCGCTGACTAACCCCGTCATTATGCCCTCGGTCCATAGCATTTATTTCCTAAACCGTGGATGAAAAGCAAGGACATCTGAATGCTCTTTTATAAGACTGGGGTTGTAATTTATATGGAACTGTGGCTTTTTGCACATCTTCAAACGGAAAGAACAGTAGTAATCTCAAGCCATCCGTTTGAGTCCTTCAGGAGGCACAGAGCCCTGGGAGGTGGATTAAGTAACAGGGCGTGGAGGGTGGAGCAAGGAGGGGCTGGGAATTAAAATCACTCCTTAAATAATAACTGAACATACTAATGGCACCCCAGCTGCTTCTGTGTGCGTTGCTTCGCGCGAGGTGTAAGATCTTTAAATTTGGGGGGGAATTCTCAGAATGTGTTACTTAATATCGCAGAAGTCTTACTTCATCTGGAGTGGTTGATGGAGTGCCTGCCAGCTCCTTGGTGCACAGAACAAATGTTAGGCTCTGAAGAAGGAGAGGTGGGGGTGGGCCAGGGAAGTGAAGGCACCCTGCCCCTGGAGCGGGGAGCTCCTTGGAGTCTGGAATGCCAGGTGAGAGTTGGCAGGTGGGAGGCCATGTCACAGAGGAGCTGAATGCTGTTCTATAGACACACACTCACAGATGCCAGCAGGGAAGGGTGGTGTCGTAGGTAAGGTTTCCTAGAAGCAGAGTCTGTGACAGAGATTCTTATGAAACTGATTTTTGAGGACACGTACTTCAGGTAAAACGTGTGAGGGAGGAAGGGAGACAGAAAGGAGCAGGAAGCCAGAAAGGCGGTGTCTCAGGCAAAGTCTAGCCTTGGCCTGTTATACAGGTGTAACCGCGGCATGACAGGCTCCTGTTGCCGCACTCAAGGGAAGGAGCTGTCCTCTGAGACTTATTCTCCAGAGAAGGGGACAGCGGTGAGCTTTTAGCAACCAACTCATGAGCTGGGTTCGCTGGCTGGCAGAGGGGCTGTGGGTAGATGGGCACCGTAGCCCTACTGCAGGAATGTGTAGATGGGACATTCCCCTCCCGCACCCTCCGGGGGCAGGCGAGGAGGGAGGGCTGGTGGGCCGAGGTAGCGCAGACCGCCAGGGTTAGGAGCGTGGACTTCATCCCGCAGGTTGGCGGTTGTTTTTCACATGAATATATGCATTCGGCTTCTAGGGACGCCCTAACAAAGTACTGTGGGCTGGGTGACTAAAACAAAGTGCCTTTTCTCCCAGTGCAGAAGACTCGCAGTCTGAGATCGAAGTGTCGTCAGGGTTGGTCTCTCCCAAGGCCCCTGTCCTCGGCTTGCAGACAGCCGCCTTCTCTCTGTGTCCTCACGCGGTCCTTCCTCCATGAGTCTCTGTCCTGATCTCTTCTGGTAGGGACACCAGTCACGGTGGATTAGGCCCCAAGCTAATGAGCTCATTTTAACTTCATTATGTCCTAAAGACCCTATCCGTAAATACAGTTACATTTCCTGGTACTGGGGGTTAGATCTTCAAAACAGGGATTTTGAGGGGGACATAGTGCAGCCCGGGACATACTCTAACAGAAGAAACACCAGGTGAGAGCTGTTGTATGCCTAGGTGATCAGTGCTGTGGTTCTGGGAAAGGCTGGTGACACCGTGATTCCGGTGCAAGATGAGCGTACGAGGCCATTTGGAAGCAGACTCATGAAGCAGTGTAGCGTAGTGGTTAGGAGAGGGGCTCTGCAGTCGAACCCCTCAAGTTCAAATCCCAGCCCTGCTGCTTATCAGCTGTGGGACCTTCGACAAGGTACTTAGCTTTCTTATCTTTCTAAACCTCCCTTCTCACTCATTATTAGTGTGGACTGTTAGAAAAGCCTTTGGGCTGAGAGATGAGGAAAGCCAGCATGGCAGGTGCGAAATGTGACAGCGACAGTGACAGTGAACCGGGGTAGCGGTGTCAGTGACAGAAATTACAATGTGAGCAAAGAGCCATCTGGAAAGCAGAGGTGATAGCTCATTTGAGCATCACGGAGTTTGAGGCGATAGAGGAACATTCAAGTGGATGTGTTCAGGAGCTAAGTGAAAATTATTTCTAAGTACAGGCTAGAGTTAGGCCCTTAACCCCTGGACATTCGCGTAAGGAGGGGGCACTTCCCTTTTCTCCGGTTCTGTCTACCTTGATGCCAGCTACCGCTAACTGTGGAGTTTGGGGACAGAGGTGATGAGGAGGGACGAGACACTCAAGTTTGCTTTTGGTCCAAGGAGAGAGCCGCCCCGAAAATAGCTCGGGAGCCATGTGTTCTCCCGATGTGTCAGGATTTCTACAGAATCTGAGCCTGGGTAGCTGAGGGCTCCGTAGACTCTCTCAGTCCCTCCCCCGGGTCACCGTGTGTGCGTCTTTCTTCAGGGGTCTTTACACCGGGGTGCCTGCCTTTCCTGGGAGGGAGTTTCTGTAATTCTTGTCAACATCATGAGCGTTGTCCTGTCACAGTCCTGGTCAGTGAGGGCTGCTGATTCAGAAGGACACGTGTGTTGGAATTTTCAGAGCTCCACCGGTGGAAACGCTCACGTTTACTTTTCTTTTCCTTGTTGAGGACCTGGATCCTGGCCCCGTGTGTTCAGACCTCGTCCAAGATAAACAGATTGAGATGTTAATCAATGACATATTGAGTAGAGTTGACTGCTGACGTGTTACTGGCCGGCATCCAGGATGTGGTGCTTCCGCTACAGGAGACAAAAGACTGAGCCCCTATTTTTCTGTCCCCCCTGAAAATGGGCTGTCACTGCGTGAGCATTGGCTGTTCCGGTCCTTCCAGTCCTTAGAATCTAGCTCACCGTCTCATTATGGGGGCACTTTGGGGTCTTCCATCCCCATCTGGTCTAGACAGGGTTCAAGGCGCCTTTTTCTCTCTGTCCAGGGCCCGGCACAGCTCACCCGTGGTGCCTCCCACTGGCCCCCACAAGCGTCTTCATGCCCTGGCGCCGAGCTTTCCTTGCTGTTCCTTTACCAACCAGGAAACGATGGCTGTTGTAGTTAGTCTACAGAAGAGAGGAGAGTGGAGGTCTCACATGAGATCTTTTTTTAATTTATTTTTTAAGTATATTTTATTGATTATGCTCTTATAATTGTCCCATTTTTTTTATACAAGATCTTAAAAAATAGGTCTTTTGACACCAATAGCATAATTAGAAATTAAGCCGTGTGGATTTTATATTTTTAAAATTAACACGTGTGTGCGTGGATACGTATGTAATGCTCAATTAAACAGCGTATGGTTGTGCACTTCCTAGTGACAAGCAGAGTGCTAGGGGCATGACATACATTATCTCACCTAATTCTCGTAGCTGCCCTGGCTTGGTCCTACGCTTGTCCCCGTTTATGTCCATTTTTCAGATGAGGCAGACAGAAGTTCAGTGACATACCCAGAGAGATACACACCTCGCTCCCCCGAACCCCTGGTTTCCCTTTCCGTGCCTTTAGTCATCTGTGGTGTCAGTTACCTGTGGTCAACCACAGTCCAAAAACATTGAACGGGAAACTCCAGAAATAAACAGTTCATCAGCTTTAAGTTGCCTGCCCTTCTGAGTAGTGTGACGAAATCCCTCACCATCCCACTCCATCCCACCTGGGACGTGAATCATCCCTTTTTCCAGTGTTTCCGCACTGTACGTGCTACCTGCCCTTTAACACTTTATAACAACCTCGGTTATAAGATTGGCCATCAGATGTTTTGAGAGGGAGAAAGGGAGAGGGAGGGAGACCACATTCACAGAACTTTTATTACAGCATATTGTTATGATTATTCTATTTTGCTATTACTTAGTGTCGTTAATCTATTACTGTGCCTGCTTTATAAATTAAACTTTATCATTAAGTATGTATGTATGGGAAAAAACATAGTACATATAGGGTTCGGTACTGTCTGAGGTTTCAGACACCCACTGGGGGTCTTGGAAGGTACACCTCCTGGATGAGGGGGGATTACTGCATAGCTCGCATTGCACCCAGATTGTCTGAGCTTCGAGCACTCCTGGTCGATGGTAGTTATTGTTAGAGATTTGTAGTCACTGACCCATTTAATCCTCACTGCCACCCTGTGCAAGAGGTACTGCCAGTGCGGCTGTGTTTCCGAGGAGGAAGCTGAGGCACGAGTGTTTAAACGACGGGCTCAGAGCTAGATTTTTAACCCAGGCACCTGGTTTCTGAGCCTCCGTTTCTAAGTATCTAGCCTGTCAGAACTCCCAGTTAATTCTGAGTGTCTCAAAGAACACGTGCTGAATGTTGCTAATAGCTGTAAACACACGGACACCCACGGCCTTGCTGCCTGTTTGCGCAGAGGGCGGTGCCGGCTTAGGGGAGCGGGCGACGGGCCCCGAGAATGATCTCCGAGGTAACCTCTGCCCTTGTGCACTTGCTCCTGTTTCAGACCTCGCCTCCACCCACCACGACCCAGTCCCCCGAAAGCACCATGGATACCTCGCTGAAGAAGGAAAAGCCAGCCATCCTGGATCTTTACATCCCTCCCCCACCAGCCGTTCCCTACTCTCCCCGGTACGTCACTGCGCATCTGCGTGGCGCGCACGTCTCTGGTTCGTGGAGATTCTAAGTGGTGCTGTGAAGATCACAGGGCCCTCGGGAGGAAGAGTTGCTGAATCCCAGTGTGGCAGGGTTGAGTCTTAAAATTATCGTTAAGGAGTGTGACCGTAGGGGCGGAGGTGGGGGTGGGGGATGGGGATGGGAGGGATGATGAAGGTGACCAAAGGCGCAGACTTCGAGTTACAAGAAAAATAAGCCCTGAGGAAGGTAATGTAAGATGGTGATATAGTTTACAATAGTGTATCTTGTATATGCAAGTTGCTGAGGGCGTAGATCTTGAAATTCCTCATCACAAAACAAGACTTTGTAACTCTGTGAAGTGATAGATGTTATTTATAATTATCGTGGTGATATTTCTATATCTGTCTATCTAAAATCATTATTTATACACCTTGAACTAATACAATGTTATGTCAATTATATCTCAGTAAAACGGGGGGAAAGTCTGTGATCCTTCAGGGGGAAGTGCAGGGACAAATCCAGGTTTGATGGGCCTTGTAGCTTTATAGTTTGGTGGGGGAGGGGCACTTCTGGGAAGCACGTGGTCTTGGGAATGCACTGCTGTGGCTCCTCCCTGGACATGGGGAGGGGCTGTTGGGGGTCCCTGAAGCTGAAGTTTCATGTACGACATGGTAACTTCATCTCTGGGGAGGAAGACAATAAATATTTCTGGGACATTAGCTAAAGTTACAGCTTTATTTTGCTGAGAGAGATGTGTTCTTTGTAGCACTTAAAACATGTGACTGCAGGTGTGGATAATGCTATATTTGCACACGTGTGTTTATGTGTGTGTCTATTATAAATTCTTAAAGGTCATTGCCTAACAATGGCTATCTTTAATGCTACATGGTATAATGACGGTGGTTGCACTCGGTGTTATATAGGGGGTGATTTAGGTATGAAATATAGGCTCCTTTATGTCAGCCTACATATTTACATGTGTTGGTAAAACCAGAGAACCTGGCCCGTTCATTCTGTGTGCACTGACTTGGTGTTAGGCCTGGATACCCCATTACACGTAACGGATACAGTTCTGGCCCCTAGAGAACTGCCAGTGTCTTAGTCAGCTGTTCAAGAATAAACCGAGAAATATATAATTATGCTATAATGTTTCATAAGTCAAAGTTCAGGCTGAACTTAGAGTGGCGTTTTACTTTCTATTGGAGTTTTTCACTTGTTTGTTTTGTTGTAAGCTCAACTATTTGCTTCTACTGGATTTATTCCTGGCTCAAAGAATTAACGTCACTTTCCTCTTCTTTGCGTCTTGGTTTGCCCAGAACTTCTTATGGCACATAGAGTAGTCACCTTAGATGATCGGGGGCTTTCTGGCTGGTAGACAGGACTCTTCCGCGTAGTCACAGACCAGAGTCATGTGGCCATGGGATCTTAAGTGTGTTTAAAGCAACAAGTCATTACATTTACACATATAAAACATGAGAGTTTCACTCATGATCAGTGTGTAGGCTGTTCCATCAGAAACTGGAGGGAGGACACCCCCCAGTCCCCAACCCCCAACCTGAATGTCCATGTCTGGGTCTCAGTGCGGGGTCACAGAGCAGTGGCAAGAAAGAGGGTGATGGACGTGGTGAGCGAGAAGAGGAACTGGGGTCCGTAATCTGCATGGGGGAGGCACACAGGCCTGCGTGTCCACACACCCACCATTCATGAAGGGTAGTTTCTGCGGAATGAAAACTGCAAATGGTTACAGAGAACAAGTGGTGAGTCATGAAAGTTTTGTGAATGGGGAAGTTATACGCCAGGTTTAAAAGTGTGGAAGGAGATGGATTTGTGGGGGGTGGAGGGGTGCGTAGGCAGCCACTCCCTGGGAACGAGCGCCACACAGGCTAAACTGGTCCCCAGATTGGTTTGGACTCAGTTGGTTTTGTATTTTGCCTAGTCGCTTTGACAGGAATCACCTAATGGAATTTACTAAATGTGAAAAATGTAACCAGCTGGTCACTTGGACTCAGCTAAAATTAATTTTAACTTTTATTATAAGCCGACATTTAGAAGGAATTCAGTTGCAATTGAAGATCTAACTTTTGCCAGTTTCTGTACTTAGTTCAGAAAGTAGACACTCTTCGCTGAGGACTCCAAAGGCCCTTTGTATTTTTTGACATAATATTCAAATCCGACAACTCCATTACCCACTGAGTGTCTTTTTTCCCCCTGGACCTTGACAAAGACACTACTCTGGGCATGAGAAAAATGATTCAGCTGATCGTACCTTGACTCGAGATTCCCGCAGGAAACGGGCCGCCCCGCGGCAGGACGGCCGTCTGGGGGACGAGAGCCAGCTTCTCAAAGGGGTGCGGGCACCGTTTGAGCGCATTTGGGAGAGCGCTAACGCCCCCTGCTTAGCCGGATCCTGGTATTTACTCTTACTTAAAAGGATCTCTGTGTATTTGAGGAACACCTAGGACTGAAAAAGTAATTTTTTTCCCTTCAGTGGATAAGGTGATTCACATCTTGTGTGTGTCTCCAGTGAGCCTTCAGCACGCGAGGAACTTTGTAACCAACTTCATTGTTGCCCACTGTCTCCCAGGGATGAGAATGGGAGCTTCGCTTATGGAGGAGTCAGCAAGTGTAAACAGGCAGTGACTGCTCCCAAGGGTTCGGAGTCCCCAAATTCCTTCCTGGACCAGGAGAGTAGAAGACGGAGATTCACCATTGCAGACTCGGATCAGTTGCCTGGGTACTCGGTTGAAACCAGTGTGCTGCCCACAAAAATGAGGCAGAAGACACCATCTTATGGTACGTTTCTGAGTGTTTGTTTTGTTCTGCTGTTTGCTGTTCTTCTCTTCCCCACCCCCTTCCTTATTTGGAACTGTTGGATGAATTTGGCAGACCCTAAGGGTAATCTGAGGGAAACATAAACCTCAATGAAATTCTAAGTATGAGACCTTTATTCATCTCTCTAAAACGAAGCCTTGTTGAGTCATTGCTGTGCCTGGCATCAAAGCCCAGTGGGTGAGATCATGTTCCAGTTTTAACTTTCAGAGCCTGGATTGTAACTTTGGAGTCGCTTTGCTCTGTACACCCACAGACTCGAGTTCAGCACGCCCTGTCCCGATTGTGTGCTACGGAAATCCAGTGCTTTAATTTTAAAATATGTTTTTGCTTCTGCGTAAGTGAGTGTGATATTACGGGGGCGGTGGTCTAAGTTACAAATAGAGGGAAAGATTCTCTGAGCCAAAAAGTCACCCACTGTCACTTTCCTTCCCTGCCCGCTGAAGGCAAGCCCCGGCCTTTGTCCATGCCTGCGGATGGGAGCTGGATGGGGATCGTGGACCCTTTTGCCAGACCTCGAGGCCATGGGAAGAAAGGCAAGTTTAAGCAAATCACATGCAATAAGGAACTGAAAGACCCAGGCCCTAGTTTTAGCCCTTTTCCTAAATGTATTGTGATAGCTGGATAGAGGATTTAGCCTCCCTAAGCCACATCTCATCTCTAAAATCAGGACTGCTGCAGATCTCTCAGATCTTACTTATTTCTAGGATGGCAGAATTATGCAATGTTATTATTAGTGATTGTAAATCTCCTAATTAGCAGTGTGTGCTTTAAAAAGGTTGTCAACTAATGGTCCAGTTTCTAGGCAAGTAGAAATAAATTATTCATTATGTAAGCTCATCCTAAATTTTATGGCTATTGTTATTGGAGTCTGGTTGATTGTTTATTAACAGGCATGGATTTTTTTCCCCTCCCAGATCCTTCTTGTAAGGATTTTGTAGAGAGCAATTGCTGTTGGAAAAGAAATTTGGGTTTAATTAACCCTGTAATCACTTGTTGGTTATTACACCAGTCTTGAAGGAAATGTACATAAATAGTCTTATTTTTTGCCAGTTTATGTTTGATGACATCAGCACTGGCAGGACATTGTAACATTGCTTTTGCAGTGCTGACCCAAAGCAGGTGACGAGTTAAAGTCCAGCAGGCTTTAGATAGCAAATGGAAGGAGAGATCCTTCTGGAAGCCCAGCTTTCAAAGTGATCCACCTCTGACATCTCCCCAGGACTTGGTAAAGTTTGTCACCCAGGTACCCGAATACCTGGACTATGCTAATGTGGAAAAGGAGAAGGACACCTGTCCTCAAGCCCAGAACACCTTTAGTTGACATGTGACAGTCTGTGGGGCTGTCAGCAGGTGGCAGACTGTCCTTTGTTTAGAGTTAGGGATGCCGAGGTCTTTGTTGCCGTTCTCTCGACCTTTTAAGCTGTGCTGTGGACTTTTCTGTCTTTACATACTGAGAGAGGGGGTGGGGCCGGGGTGGGGGCTGTGCGATCAGGAAATGGAAACATACTTGGCCCCCTGTCCCACCTTCCACATTTTTCTTGTATGATCATTTTAGAATGAAAAGTGTCTGCACAATGCACACCTTAATTTAAAAAAAAACACACACACAAAAAACCCAGCTTTATTGAGATGTAACTCACATATACCATAAAGCTCACTCTGTTAAAGTATACAATTGAGTGGTTTTTAGTATATTTACAGAGTTGTGTGTTCATCACCATTATCTAATTCCAGAACATTTTGTCGTCTCCTAAAGAAACCCTAGGCCCATAAGCAGTCACCACTCATTTGTCCCTCACTCAGCCCCTGGCAGCCCTGCTTTCTGTCTTTATGGATTTGCGCATTCTGGACATTTCACATCAGTTGTCTCATACAATAGGTTGCTTTTTCACAATGGACACTTTTTTAAAAGTAGCTTTTCCTCTTGGATTACAAAAGCAAAACGAGTACATTGAAGAGCATCTGCAAGGTACAAGAAAATAAAACCCATCTGTAATCTGCTTCCCCAACCTAGAAATAATCACTGTGAATGTTTTGAGTATCTTTCCGTTGTTTTCATATATACAAATTAGACATTTCGAAAAAAATGTACATAATGGAAGAAATAGGTGTTCGCTAATACTGTGTAAGCTGAATATTATCTAGAACATGTTTTTAAGAGCTGCATTAGCAATCCATCTTATGGCTATAATACCTATTTATTCAGTCATTGTTGGACATTGAGGCTGCTTTTGTTTTTGTCCCTACACTGCCATCATAAATAATTCCTCAGTCAGCACCCTTGTACATAAGCCTTTGCCCATTTTTAGGAGTGGAATTTTTTGGTCAAAAGAATACCAAATTGCCCTGCAATGTAGATTTCTATTCAGTTTCATAAATACCCTCCACTAACCCCGGGGGTTCTGCTGGCGTCTTGGGTGGGATCAGTCTTTTTGGCTCGGAAGTGTCCCAAGCACTGCAGAGCACTAAAATTGTTGGACCCCATCCATTAAAGGTGACTAATGCCTGCCCTTCCCTCAGGGTGACAACCAAAGGCACCCCTGTCTGTCTGAATGCTCCTTAGGGACACCCCAGGATGAGAAACACAGGCCGTGTGTTCTAGAAGCACGTGCTGTGTGTGCTGCAGGTGGAGGGACGGGTGGGGAAGGAGCGTTGGAGTTATACAGTGCTCTCTCTTTGTTTTTTGGTTTCAAGTGTAATTATGAAGACTCTTACACTGGCAAAGAAGGGCAGGGGTCAGCGAGGCCTTGTGGCCCCTCCCCGGGAGGAGGGCAGGCTGTGGTACCCACTATGAAAGAGCGTCAGAGGTATAAGTAGGCTTTAGGCCTACGTTACAGTGTTAGGCGGTGGACGGTTATTTTAATGGACTTGTGGTCTTCGTCTGAAAACAGGTGAGGAGGCCCTTTGTCGATACTTCAGCAACGAACGGATCCCTCCGATCATCGAAGAAAGCTCCTCTCCCCCATACCGGTTCTCCAGGCCCACCACCGAGAGGCAGCTCGTCCGAGCAGACTACATCCGAGGCAGCAGGTGCTACCTCAGTTCCGATCTCCACAGCAGCGCCACAATGCCATTCCAGGAGGAAGGGACCAAAAAGAAATCCGTCTCCTCTGGGGCCAAGTCCTCATCTACAGAACCGTCCCTCCTGGTCAGCTGGTTCACGCGTCTGAAACTGTTGACTCACTGAGCCCTGCCCTCCCGGGCCTCCCCGCCACCCCTGCGCCCAAGTGCCTTGCTTCCTCAGTGGACGACCTGTTCTGATTTTCATGCACAGTATTATGTAGACACCTTTTGCAAATTCATTTTATTTTATTTTTGGAAAATTGTATGTCGCCCTTCTTGGAATGTTGAAGGAAATGGGTGGGAATAAGCCCAGAGGGTCTTGGGTGCTGGCTTGTGGAGGCAGAAGGAAGAGATGGGTAAGAGTGGGTCTTTCTTGCCCCCTTAGAGTCGGAACATGGAGACACAACAGTCCACAAACCAGACCTCTGCCAGGAATGTTGGGGTCCGTAGGTGGAACTAGGGCATCGTTCGTTTTGGGGGTGGGAGAAAACTGGTGACCATTGTCACACAGACGTGTTGGTTTGTGGTCCAACTTGTCCACCTGAAACAGCCAGGGGAGAAAACATTTTCGTTTTTGTTTTTCAAGCTACATACCATATTTGTAAGTGTAGCAGCAGCTTCGACTTTGAAATAACGTGTTTCAGGGGCATCTGCCGCTCTTCCAGAGCAGCGGTTTAAGTGCAGACCTGTTACACTTGGTTCATCCCCTTTCCTAATGATCTCAGTGTAGGTTGGTTAATACAGAACCACGTGGAGACAGGGCTTATTACACACAAAGAAGTGTATGGTTCTGAGGGGTGGCATTGTTATAGATTATTGCCTCTGAGGGAAAACAAGCTATGAGATTTGCTGACAGCCAAAGTATCATTAAGAAAAATGAAGCAACAGGACTTGAGTTTGTGAAAGATATACCAGTTTGCATTTTGACCTGGTCAGTGTCTTATCTTCCAGAAAAGAATGGACAGTTCTTCAATATTACACGTTTTGCTAATTAGAAATAACTTGGAAAGTCTCGCGGTCACAGATTTTCAAGTAGCATCAGGTATTTTGGAAAAGTGTGTCTGGATATTAACTCTTGTTTAAACTGAATGTATGATATTTTGTTAGAATGGAAAAGTACTATCTTGTTAATTTAAGTGTTTTAAATATAGTTGTATATTTTTCTTACTCTTAGTCACATGTAGTGGAACCATTTCTGTTTTGCGCCGTCCACGAAGCACGTGAAGGGGAGCGTTTGGGGTGTTTCCACATTTACGAGTGATCTCCATTGCTGTCGCCACCAGGGGCACCATTGTTAACAAAATACACCCTCCCAAGACTTTGGGATTTGATGCATTAGAAATGGGGCCGCTGAGGAAGCAGGCGTAAAGTAACATTACATTTGGGGAGTTTCCTGAGGTGTCTTTCCAGGCAGAACTGGTATCCCCGACTCAAAAATATCTGTCCCCCACCCCATATCTCTGAAATATTTATTTTGCCGAACTTCCTGAAATAAGACGAATTGGAGATCCCCGGGAGTGACTAAATATCTTCCCTTTAAAATGGCTCCCGTGAGGTGAAGCAAACCAGCAACCCTCACGGATTAGAGTGATTGAATGAAACCAGGCCCGGCCTGTCACCCTCCAGAGGAACTGCAGTTGAGAATATGGGTGTTTCACGGGGGCTGGCAAGGAGCTTGCCAAACACCGGGTAGACGAGGCCGGGATGTGTGATTCGTTGGGAGTTTACCAACACAATGTAGGGCCAAGCGTGGGGGCGGGGAGGTCTGGTAATTGGGCCCTGGTGACCAGGATAGAGCTGTGGGGAAGGAGGAGCTGCAGCCCTTGCCCTTTTTACTGTTAGCGTGTGCTGGCGTCGCGCCCAGAAAGTGGGGTGGCAACACTTCCTCTCGCTCCCTGGGTAACAGGCGAGGATGGACTCTCAGAGCTGCAGTCTGGCTCAGTCATGAACAAATAGCTTTGGAGGTCTTAGCTGGAGATTAGCTCCTTTTTGTGGAGAAAAGGCCACTTGAGATCAATTGACCATTCTCAGATGGATTTGCAGAAATCAGTCTTCACTGTAGGCAGTGTCCAACTTAAATTACTGTACCAAATGTTTTCCAGACGGTTCCCTGAAGTCCCGAGGGAAGGCCAGAGAACGCTCTGGCTCTCTACCTTCTTCCGTCAGCCTCCACGGATTCATTTTTGTTTCTCTTCGGGCTTTTCTCCTGAACTGTGTTTAAGAATAGACGACTGCTAAAAAAATGTTTGTATATGTCTCTGCTGTCAAGATATATAAATGATAGTTCGATACTAATTTCTTAGAAACTAATGGAAAGTGCTTACCTCAATAGTAACCCACGTGGAATGGTGGACAGGTGTTAATATGTGAAGATGCAGAATGATGTTTTTTGACATGATACTTTAAAATAGCGGTTTCTAAAAATACCTCTAGCCCAAATTCAACACACACCTCTTTTTATAATAAATGTTTTATAACATCACTAAACAATCATTAAATGAAAATCAAGGACAGTAAAGCCTACCTTTGCACATAAAAATGTGACCCCATTCACTATTCCAAAATGAAATTAATAGGCAACATAACTTGCCTTGATACCACACACATCAACTTAATGTCCTAATGGAAATAGAAGCAAATATCATATAAATATTTTGTAATGAAGTAATCATTTTAACGTGTAAATCTCAAGCACAATTATATTACAAGATGTCGTGAGATAATGAAACAAGGCACATACTTGTATCTCTATTTTCAATCACCAGGAACGTAACAGCTGCAAATGCAGACCAGCACGGCCACCCTAGGTCGGCAACTCAATTACCAGGAACGGATTGATGCCGCAACAGGATTTCCTAAAACGTGGCCAATTCCCAATAAAGCTCTAGACAAAACAGAAGCTTACGGTAGCAACCCACACAGAGTCTTTTCCTGGGTACCTATCCTAAATCCATACAGCTTAATCAAGCTGGTGCCACTGGCACCCCCATTTTATATGCCTGCAGTTATCCAAGGGCATGCAGCTGGGACCAGCCGGGCTGGGGTTAAATCCGAAGCAGCCTAGTTCTGGTCCTTACTCATGTTCACCCTGCTGCTCGGGCTGCCCTCAGTGCGTAGAATATTCCGATTGCTTTTCCAAAACATTCAACACATATTAAAACTGGGTGAAGAATTCCCTGTGTGCATGGACAGAATAAGATGGTAGCCTCACGTGATTCTGAGCTGGGTTTCCTTCCACATGTCTGTTTGGTGGGGCAGTTGAAAGCTGTGCTGATGGGGACCGTTCTTTGTCGTCAGGGGCCTAACCCACAGGGCTTCTGCCGCACCCATGCTCCATCTGTTCCGTGGCTTGTGGTCCCATCATCAGCACCTCCAAAGCCCCCATATTTCCAAAACTGCCTCTAGGGAACCCTACTGTCCATCGAGAACAAGTGATTTAAAGCTTCCTGTATCGTCAACTAGTGTTTTCATCTTCATGTTACAAGTTTGTCAGTTTTCTATCCCTTTTTCTCTCCGTAGTTCTCTCCTCACCAAAAGTTTTAGAATCAGTTCTGTGGGGGTTGCTTTTTTTAATCGCGATTGCCCACCTGAAAGCAAGCAGTGGTTCTGGCCTCCCCTGGCTCAAAGACCATGTATGGTCCCCAGTGTCAATTTCTTAGCCCTCGGAGAAAACTAGGAGGTGTTTACACCTTTCATTCCTTAAAGAGCTTGAGTAAGTAAATCTCTTTGTTCGACCTTTGGATAGTACCAGCAAAAAGTAACCATGAAGTTGCCATTTTGCCACCATGGCATGAATGGGATGGCCCTGTAGGCCTGATCTGGATGTTTCCAGCTAGTGTGTCCGCAATCGATCAGTACCCGCGGGTCCCTCACTTTTTGCCTCCACCCTTATGGATAGAGTCACGGCATCATTTCCTTTGGGATGAGACGGACCACTGCACGCTGCTTCCTTGGAGATGATATGGAAGGTGGGCTGCTGGTGTAGCCGCTTTTTGGCTTGGCCAATGAATTTGATTTTGTTCATTTTTGGAGTTACTCCGCTTGTGTGATTTTTTTTTTATAGGTTTATGCCAGTCACCCGGAAGTTGAGTATTTAAAACTATTGATTAAAAACTGGCTTAAGGAGTGCTCAAAAGCTTTCATTCCCTCAACTACGTGGAAGGCTTTGCACGGTGAATCAGACCTAGTGGGACCAGAGCACGTGTTTGGTGACGCCTGAAGGGCTTACAAATAGATTTTGTGACCCGAAGATATGGGGTTAGAAAAAATACTAACTGTATTATAAAATTCGCCTTGTAATTTTCCGGAGGTTTCTCAGCCGCCAGGTTTTGTCTTCAGGGTTTTATTTCTTTCTGGCCAGAATTATTGCTGGAAGTGTACTGATTTAACAATTCTCGACGAAAGCAAGGCTCAGCATAAGTAAAGGAAAAAGGGATAACATGAAATTCAGATTAGCCATAGGGCCATGTTTTTCTCTAATTTTAGGGATGTGAGGTCAGCCTCGAACTATGTGTGTGCACGTGTGTGGGAGAGAATTTTTTCTTACTACAAAATTCCTTTTGCAATAATGGCCTATAGCTTACTGATTTGGAAAGAGGAGAGATAAGATTTTGTATATAATCAAAATAATGTCACTCAGCTAGAAGGCTATCGTACAGTCATTCAGAATCTTTGAGGCACCTACTCTGCTCTCCTGACGTAGAAATGCACATGGGGCCGGGTTATTAGGAACTAGATCCTGGTTGCAACCTGACCATCCTCAGGAGGCATATTCTGAAATTTCATGGCCATGTTTAAGACGCTCATCTTCTGAGTTGATCAACTGTTCAGGTGTGCTGCCAGCTTAAACGGACTTCAGGGCTTCAGTGTGTGTGAGTATGCAACTGAAGGAGGTGGGTTTTAATCCTACGTTCTCTTCCCGGGGCCCACCAACTACTCCGGAGTCACTGCTCCAAGGAAGAGAAAAGTTCAGGGCAGGCTCGCAGCCAAATAGCTCACACACTCTCCTTTATTGGGCTCCCTGTGTCTCTGAAACTGACACTGTAGGGGCAAATGAAGATATAAACCTCAAAGTTTGGGGTTTTTTGGGGTTTTTTTAAAGATTTTATTTGTTTTTAGAGAGGGGAAGGGAGGGAAAAAGAGAGGGAGAGAAACATCAAAGTGTTGTTGGGTCTTGCATGCCGCCCATGCCAGCCAGGGCTAAACCTCAAAGGTATTTTTAGAAGACCCTTCCTGAAATCCTGGTAGCTAAGGTTATGAATATTCTCATCATTTTCTCTTCCCTGTCCTGGAGCAAATGTTTCCGAAGAAATGATTAAAAGGAGAGAAAACACTGGGGGGAAAATTATTTTCCCTTGTTTTTCCTCTGAACAGACCCATTAAAAGAGACTTACAATGTAATTGTATTTTTAGGGTGTCAAAGACTGGATTTTACAATATTCCAATATTCCTTCACCATTTTGATAGATCTTGGTCTAAACATTTTGATTAATCTTAAACATGAAAGAGCTTTAAAAATGAAGTTTAATATAAGGTAATATTGTCTCTGAAGTAAGAAGCTGTTCTTTTTATTTTTTTAAAGATTTTATTTATTTACTTTTAGAGACGAAGGGAGGGAGAAAGAGAGGGAGAGATTCGCCAATGTGCTAGAGCTACATCAAGATACATAGATTGGTTGCTTCTCCCTTCCTCCCAACTGGAACCTGGCCCGCAACCCAGGCATGTGCCCTGACTGGGAATTGAACCAGTGACCTTTTGGTTCACAGGCTGGCACTCAGTCCACTGAGCCACACCAGCCAGGGCAAGAAGCTGTCCTTCTATTTTTGTAAGGGTTGGGTTCTATTTTCTTACATATATATACAAACACATATGCATGTGTATATATATGTATATATATACATGTGTGTATATGTTTACATGTGTGTGTGTATATATAGGTGTGTATATATAGATATCTATATATGTATGTATCTGTCATTCCAGCTGAGGCCGTGTCAGGATAAGAGTGGATGGATTTCAGGAATTAGTACCAATTTGGAAGTCTTTGACTTTTGGAAATTGGCTTTGAGTAGTTAGAAGCATTTGGAGGCTTAGCTTTTGAGGTCAGATAACCCAGCTGCCCCACTTTACCACTTATAAGCTCTGCCATTTGAGGCTGGTTACTTATCTCTCTGCTCCCCGGTTATATATGAAACAGGGATAATAATAGAATCTACTTAATAGGCTTATAGGATTAAAGGCATTAATGTTCGTAAAGCTCTTCGCGCTGTCTACCACACAGCACTTGATGTGTGTTGATTCCTGTTGGAATACGCTAGTTGTAGCATTTAGCCTCTCAGCCCCTAGTAAATAAGGCATTCAGAACGGGTCACCAGGGGATTGCTCATTCTATTGTCCCTAACCAGCCAACTAATGCCATCGTCATGCTGTCAGAAGGCTGCCATGTAGTCTGTGGCCCGGAAATGTGGTTTTTAATGGGACCAGTGTGAGTTACTCAGAAGCTTGGGCTGAGCCGGAACTCAAGAAACCATGTAAGTCTATGACTGGACTCACTCAGAATAACAGAGTGTGATTTCAACATTGGCCTGATTTATCATTAGCGTATTTTTCTCTCTTTAATCCCCTCAGCTTTCTTCAACAAAACGATGTAAGAAAACAGAGGAAATCAGAGCATTTTCCCCATCTCTTAGGTGGCCGAATGACTTTCACGTCCCATCCCCTGCTCGAAGTGGTGTCGCCAGACTTACTTTTGTGTTTCACATGGTTAGAAACAAAGGAATTATGCAGACTGGTACATAGTTTGAAATTCGCATGGAAAAGAGCTCTTACATAAATATAACACTAATGGATTGTGCTGCCTTTGTGGAAGCTACAAGCAAACACTGCTCTCGGGGATGCCTCTCCCAACGAATGCTTTGGTAGTTCCCGGGAGAAATTGGGACAGGGGCAGTGGGAGGGGCAAAGGGAACTGGAAAATGGTTGCGAGGCTCGGCTTTCATTTGGTTTATTGAGTGGTGCCCGGCTTTCAACCATCTGGGCACGCCCACTATCGGCCAGGCTGTGGGCGCACAGAGCAGCGGATGCTTAGCTGACACAGACACAGTAGTTGTGAAAGTTGTCTCTGGAAAGACTTTCATGAACAGAGTCGGGCTCTGAGTGCCTGTGAGTTGCGTTTTATGTTTCTGCGCCAGGGGAGTAGGGCGGAGCTGTGGCTACGCTTTTAAGGTGAGTTTCCCAGCCCCTTCTTTGCTTGAGCTCTTGTGCTGTCTCCCTCCTCTGTTAGGTGGAACCACACGAGTGCGTGCGTATTCAGCCCTATGGACATAAAAACGTACCAGATCAGCAGTTCGTAGAATTCAACTTAGCAGATTGCAAATGGAAGCAGAGAGCCCATGTTTTTTTCTTCCTTTTTCTTTCAGACAAAATGCAATTCTCTCCTGTCTGGTGTCACAGTTGCATTTTTGTACTAATTCTCGCCCTTCCTGGATCTTACCTTCATGTCCCCAGACACTTCGTGAAAACCCCCAAATCTGATTTTTCTCATCAGTTGATTTCCTAGGAAATAATCTGTTTAATTCGTAGGGAAAGGGAGGGCAATCATGGTGGATAGATGAACTGGCCTTTCAGATTGTCTGTGCTCGTGGCGAGGCCAAGGATAGACGAGGGCTGGCCTTGGGCATTCAGATCAGATGAGCAATTAAAACAACCAACCAACCAACCAAAAAACAAAGCCGCCTTTCTAGATTGCTCCTCAGTGAAGGAACCTTGGCTGCTGAAGCCCCCTTAGAGCGTATTCTATTTGATATTAACTGAATTATAGTCTTTAGACAACATAAAGTACGAAAGCCAGGGTGCAAGGTTCAGTTTGTGTGTTAGTTTTAACTGATATGCAACTAGATCATCTTAGCTAGTGTTCTCTCTTACGTGGCTATTACTCCTGTGTCCTTCAGCCCTGAGGATGTGCTCATCCTTCTAAGCCCCGTCACCAAGGTGACTCCCCAGGTCGTCTCTGTGAGGCTCTTCTTGACTTGACTCTGGACAGAATTAATCGGTTTCTCCTGTTTTTCCAGAGCATTGACTCATCCTGTCATTAGCTGTTTGGCTTCCCAGCTTGGATTACAAGCCTTTCTAAAACCTCCCTGTATAGCTCACATGGCAGGTAGCGCAAATATTATTGAAATAACTAGATGGTAAAATTAATGACCTCGCAGTCAGAAAAAAATTAGAACAAATATTAAAGTTTTCTGTGAAAAAAAAAAGATTTTATATTAATGATTTTTTTTTTTTTTGGCCGACTACTACATATAGAATTTCATTACATTGGCTCTCATTCTAAAGAAAAACATTGTACCAGGTGTCAGAACTCAATCATATTTATAGGAAGAGTAAACCCTGGCTATTAACAACAGCTTCTCTGGTTACAGGGTTACGGTGACTGCTGTGAGTGTAAGCGCCTTCAGAAGTCTACAGAGGACTCATTAAGACTTATACAGGCAGTTTTAAATTAAGCATAGGAAAAGTAATAGTGGGGAGTAGGGGCAAAAGAATGTTTCCATAAATTTACACGAGACGGAGGGCCATTCCAGTCGTAGGATGTTTGGCTGAAGGAGAGTGATTTGGACCTGAGAAAACCAAGTACATCAATACTGACGCTGTTGATTAGATAGTGAAATATTGCTAAGAGCCTTCATCCCAAGAGGGTGAGTTATGGAACCTCTGAGAATATTGTTGTTGTGTTTTTAGAGACAACAAACTGATACCGTTGAAGACTTCAGAGTCTAGTTTTCAAAGAACGCAGTCCTTTGCTCACTGCCACATTGGCTCACCGGAGTCTGAGATTCTACTTCGTTGATGTATTAAAAACATGCAGAAACTCCGCACCCTCAGGCAGCTTGCACTTCAAAAAATGACAAGTAGCAGGAGACGTTCAACTATGATGCGGTTCCAACAAAGAGAAAGACAGAAGCCACAGCAAGAAAGGCCAAATGATTGAATAAAGAAACCCCTTTGCACATTGCAGTTAAGGATGATGACAGTTACTGGACCTCCTTGTGGTGGCTTTTGCCTGATGAGGAATACACCTGCGTACCTTTATCAAAAGCACTCTTGTGGAATTAACTAAAATGTAAACTACACTTACTCGATGGGAAATGGCATTGAACCCTATACTTGGCAATGGAAAATGTGTGGTTACACAAATGACAGCACTCTGCTGCCGTCCCCTCTCCTGGCTGTGGAGCACGGGCCCTGAGTGCCCCAGGACCCCCGATGCTCCCCGTGCCTTTTTTCTCTTGCCTCTTTTCACCTGTACTCTGACTTTCACCCTCTTGCTCTGCTCTTTGACCTTGCCTTTTACTGATGCACCTCAAACCGCAGTCACCACTGTGCCCCAGCTTTGCTCTCTGTGCTCAGTCCATCTCTCACCCTTGGGTTCCTGCGATGGGAGAAAATACAGCACATTTATTTGACAATTGGAGGATAAACAACAAATACTCCAGCCCAGACAGCTCCGCAGACGTAGGCTCTCAATGGGTTGTTCTTTCGAACAGCGTAGGGGGATGAAAACACATTTGGCAAGGAAACTAAGGACAGAGTTGGGCAGTTATCTGATGACTTTTCTGAAGTTCAGAAAGGAACAGCGGCCCCTTTGTTGAGCCTTTTTACTGCTTCTTTGTTTTCCACTTCATTGATTCCAGCTCTTTTATTTTCTTCTTCCTTCTCTTCCCTTTGGGTTTATTCTGTGGGTGTGTGTTGAGACTTGTATTAGGCTCGTGCAGTAGCAATCCCAATATCTCAGTGATACGACACACTGCAAGTTTATGTCCTCCTCATGCAAAGTCCACTGCGGATACTCCAGGCTGGGCAATGCCCCACCACAGCCCTCCTCCAACTAGGGACCCAGGCCACTCCTATCTCACGGTTTCTCCAACTCGGGGCTTCACACTTACCTAGCGTTAGCTCTCTGGTGGCCTGGGGCGTGGGACTACAAATTTCTCTCAAAACATTGCTTTCGCTGTATTTCACAAAGTTTGATATGCAGTGTTTTCATTTGCATTCAGTGCCCACTAATGTTTAATTTCCATTACAATTTGTTATTTGGTCCATGCCTCATTTCAAAGTTTATGTATTTTTATGACATTGGGATAGGGAAGGATTTCTCATGCAAGACAATGAAAGGGCCGACTGCAAAAGAAAAGGCTGACAAATTCAACTACATTAAAGTTAAGAACTTCTGTACCTCAAAAGGCATTGTAAGGAAAATAAAAAGCCTCCTTGTTGAGAATAGATGACAAATCAGTACAAAGGTGAGCAAAAAGCATTTCACAAAAAGGGATGCAAATGGCCCATATGAATGTGGAAAAATACTCGTCAGTCATCATGGAGCTCTAAATCCAAACCACTGGGAGGTTCTCTTCTGTACCTAGTTGATTGGCAAAAATGAAGTAACTAGAAAATACCAGAAGGATGTATTGGAAGGACCAGTGCGACCTCATGTGCATCACTTACGTGAAATTAGCACTGAATATTCCTGTATCATAGGACCCAACACTATTGCTCCTGGGTATGTATGCTGGAGAACAGATCTACCTGAGAGGTAAATGCTAAAATGTCAAAGGTTGACCTGTTATGAGGCAGGATCTCAGAAAAGGAGTTGGGTGCATGCAGGACTCCATGGAAATTGGCTGTAACTCATTATTTAGGGTAATAAAATCTGACTGAATGTAAGGCTTAGATTTTATTTTCCTGGAGCCACCCAGGGGAGGCAAGGGCTGGTCCTTCCCCCACCATGGGCGCTAATGAAGCAGATCACGCTGCTGGGTGGCAGTGTCACTCAGCTACGAACACGTCCGCAGGTCACTGCAGGAAGGGCCCGGTTCTTCCTTAATCAGGCAGTGTAGAAGCCCTGTAAGGTGCAGGGACTCTCTCCTGGAGTCTGGATTTGGGCTCTGGTCCACCTCCGTCTACTGCCTGAGATGAGATAACAGGGGACCTGCATTTCCGCTGCTGCTTTTTTCCCAACGGTCCCCAACAAATGGCCTCTGGGGGTCCTATTTGTGCTACCTGGCCATCTGCCTTTGTTTGTACAACACAACCTCATGTCCATCCACAAAATAACATAAACACTGTGGTTTATTCTTACAACGGAATGATCTTCAGCAAGTGCGTAGGGACGAATTATAGTCATTTACATCACAGAGATGAGTTTTATTAACATAACGTTGAGTGGCAAAGGTGCCAGAATTCAACATATAGTATAACACTCTTTGTAACTTTCCAAAACAGGAAAAACTAAAGAAAATACTATTGTTACAACCTATAAGTGAAAAATGAAGAAAAAGGGAATGTTAAACAGTAAACTCAGGATACTGCTTAGTTTGGTGGGTGGGCAAGAGCATGGGAAAGGAAAAACCCCACAGGTAGATGGACAGATTGCTGGTAGCAGCCCAATTCTTGCTGGAGTCAAGGATAAATGCCATTGGTGCTTTACTGGGGAGGTGAAAACCCAGGGCATCTGGAGTGAGAAAAAAGGGAAGCAAAACAAAAAAAATATGAAGCTGTACAAAGCGTGATGGGCTGAATTGCAGCCCACTGCCTTCCAAATTCTTATGTTGAAGTCTTAACCTCTGTTACCTTAGAATGAAATCATGTTTGGAGGTAAGACCTTTAAGGAAGTAACGAGGTCTTTAAGACGAGCCTTAGTTCAGGATGACCCCTATCCTTATAAGGAGAAATTTGGGCACAGATGTGTGTGGACATGTGTGAAGCATAGGGAGTAGATGGCATCTACAAGCCAAGAAGAGAAACCTCAGAAAAAACCAACCCTGCCGACACCTTGACTTCAGACCTCTAGCCTCCAGAACTGTGAGAACATACGTTTCTGTCACTGAAGCCGCCCAGTCTGTGGTCCTTCGCTGTGGCAGCCTGAATAGACCAAGACACAAAGCGATGCACAGCCTTACCGGCCACCGCTTTCAGATGAGCCACGGGGAGATGCAGTGGGTCACAAAATAGTTGTGTACCGCTCAGTGGGGCTTCTCTGGAAAGCTGTACAGAGTGGGGCTGAAGAGGGAATTTATCTTCCGGGGCCCTCCCACCTCTAGTTTGCCCACAGGAAGTTCAAGTCCTTGGGCTTTCACACTGTGTCCTGTAGCCTACTTGGTGGCTGTTCCAGTTGCTAGAGCCCATGCCATTCAGTGTGACCTTCCATCTGCGTCCTTAAGGAGGAGCTAGAAACCTGGGTGTGTAGGGGGTTGGCCTGGCTGCATAGTTGACCAGCAAGGGGACACCTGGACCTGGTCAGCCCTGACAGGGGAACCAGGCAGCCCAGGTGAGTTGGTCAGGCCCGGGGAGGGACTGAGGAAGAGCAAGCGTGAGGGTCTGAGAGCCGGGGGCGCCGAGCAGATGGGAGGAGGTGCACAGGATTCACGTACGTCGCTAATATTCTGGTCCTTGGTTAGGATAGTGGGTACATAGGTATTCATTTTACTATGTTTAAAACAGAATAAAGAAACATAAAAGAAGGACAAGCCTAAACCAGTGATGATGATGATGTTTAAAGACTCAAAAAGTAAATTGTGATTCCTTCAATTCTGTTTTCCTGAGTTGCTTTTCAATTTTGAGAACCTCTATGTTTCTTACCTCCAGGAAATTAGATGGCTATTTTGAAAAGCTAATTGAAACCTCTTCGGGGGAAAGAAAGAATCAAATCCCCTATGAAAATTCAACTATTCTCTAACAAGTTTTATTCATAAGCTATTATTTCAGCGATGAACAAAATAATGTATGATACATTTGATCATAGAAAACTTTCTTTTAAAATCCGACCTAATAAAATAATTGAAAATGTGTGTTTCTAATTTCCAAGGCTTGCCAGCTTCTCGTGTTCTGTTAGAAGTGGAATTGTTGCATATGTATGTTCTTAGCCATTGTGGTTACTCACGTGGCTACAACGTGCAACCATCTGTGGTTATCATGGACCCTGAACTTGACACACATTCTTTCTTTTCTAACATTCCTTTCCTATTGCCTCAATTAACTAATGGACACAACAAAACATCTTTCTTTAATTTTCTTTGCAGCAATGCCTACATTATTTTATTAGCTATGCAAGGCTGTGCACTTTGTGGTTGGCTTTCCTTTTCTTTTGTAATTTATTTTCCATTTGGAAAAAAGCGAAATGCTTGATGCACTGATATGAAGGCTAAAAAAGTCAGGCATACACAGTTCTGGTCGCGGTCGCTGTAGGAAGCAGATGGCACCCTCCAAATGGGTCATGGATGAGAGCCTCATGACTAGGTCATTGAAAGAAGTGTCGGCAGATGCAGAGGTTCCACGAAGGATGGCAAAGCGTCCCAGGGTCAGCAAGAAGGACTCAAGGTTAGTTGAGGGATTTATTCCTGGAGCCCAATGAGGATGCAACAGTAGTAGTAGAGGGGTGGAGGCGCCCATTAGGAGCCATGATCTTTGGGAGCAGGGAGCGAGGGATCTTTGGGAGAAGGAGGGAGGAAGGGGGAGGAGAATGTGTCTCCTGAGGTTTCTCTCCTCTGTCACTGCCCCTCCCTTGACAGGACCCAACCGGAAGCCAGAAGGGAGGAAAACCGTGTAATGAGTGTCTGTGGAGACCACTTCCTGGGAATCGAAGCGGGGCTTGGGGTGCTGAGAGCAACATCTGACCACTCAACAGGACGATGGCTCCAATGGTAAGCACAGTCTAAATCGCTCTTTTTTCAAGTGACATAAGGGACCTGGCCCTCTACGTTTTGATCATTGCCATACAGGGTGGTGCACAGTAGGCCAACATTTGTTTGTATGGAAAATAATACAATAATTAATAAATAATAATGCAAGAATAAACCCTATGCTTCATACACTCACAACTGTCAACCTACTTCTGCCCCACCTGTATATGTTCCGAGACTTTCTTTTTCTTTTTCCTCTAAAAAGTTTAGGTTTTGATAACTTCGTCCCATTTGAAAAGGGAGGAGCTCCACGGGGCGGAGTTGCCTTTGGACCTCAGGGGACATCTGCTGTCATTGTTGGTCTTAGAGACGGACAAGTGGGAGGATGGTACAGGAAAGTAGGAAAGACGGACACGACAGGACGGGAGGCTAACGCTTTTGCATGAACCTTTGTATTTATGTAAGCCACACATTCTTTAAAGTTGCTTTTAAGTAGAAGGTTTTAAGACTGTTAATCCGCAATGTAGAAAGATCTCTTTAGCAAATAACATATGATCTCACGTATGGAATCTTAAGACTTAAAACCCTGCAAAATTGTGCTCACAATACAAAGAACAGATTGGTAGGTACCAGAGGTGGGGGTGGGAGTGGGTGAGATAGGTGAAGAGGGTCGAAGGCGCAAATGTCCAGTTGTAGGATAAATAAGCCCTGGGGATGTAACGTACCACATGCTGACTACAGTTAACAACACTGCATTGTATATTTGAAAATTTCTAAGAGAGGAAATCTTACAAGTTCTCATCACAAGAAAAAATATTGTGTCTGTGTGTGGTGACAGATGTTAGCTAGACTTATTGTGGTAACGGTTTCCCAATACCTACAAATGTCGAGTCATAATGTTGTACACCTGAAACTAATATAATGTTATATGTCAACTATATCTCAGTTAAAGAAAAGAAAGGTATCCTTAGGAAATTTAGATATTTCAAGACAGAATAGACTAAGTGTTCTCTGCTTTATAAACCAAGAATTTTTTGCATTATGCCTTGTTCCTTTTAAAAAATACTGAGTGATTTGAGGGATAAATAGAGAAGTTAATGCCTATAAATGGGATAAAAAAATTCAGTGCGTCTTTGGTTTGGATGGGGTAGGATTCCTTTTTTGTTCCTTAGAAAGGAACCAAAGAAGGAAGTTCCTAGGGTGTGTGTCAGCTCAAAGAGCCCATTTGAAAAAGCGGTCGCCTCTGCCCCTCCGGCTATCCTCTCTGGAGAAGATTGTCCTTCTTTGTTCGCAGGACAGACACACCTCTTGTGCGTGAATCATCACGGACAGAGATTTGCTTCCTGTTGCTATTCTATCATAAAACTGCAACATTTGCAGGACGAAGGATCTAAAATTTGAAAGTAATGCCCGAGCAGGCTCACAACACGTGGGGAAGGCTTACAGAATGAGACTCTGAGCGCGAAAGATTTGGAGGGAGAAACATTCCTAGAACTGGTTACTCAGCCTCCAAAGGTGTGCGGTTCCTGGAAAGCGGGGGTGGGGGTGGGGGGGAGGTGGAAAGGGAAGACTAAGGAAGAGGCCTCCTGGTTGAATTCCTGTGTCACTAAGTTTTATATCTTTTTGCAAGTTGGTAAAGGGGAAGGGGGTGCTGTGAACAGCCCCCACAAGACCTATGAGGTTTCCCACACCAAGCAGAGATCTGTGCGCCCCAAGAGGGCTGTATCTTCACTTTCCTAAGATCCCCTGGAAACCTAGAAAAATGTCTGGCACTTTCTGGTGGGAGATTCTGTCATAGTCATCTCTTGAATTTGATTATTCCAGAGAAGGAGAGGGCTTAGAAAATATTACTTGGTGATGTGGATGAACTTTGTGGAAATACGTACTGGTTCTTCAGGTGCTTGGCAACTAAACAAAGATTTACTGTATATAAATATTTTTTAAAACCACTGCTTTGTTGAACTCTGCCAGGTTTCTGGCTTGCTAACCCAGCAATGACAAGGCTAACATTGTTTTATAATTAGACTTATGGCTTTCTACCTCCTTAGAAGATTATAAGGAAATTCCAGGACCTCTGTGCTATCATATCAAGCATTCCAGAAAGCAAACCGAAACAAAACAAAATGTAGTCTACCAGCATTTCATGATGACAGTTGCTGTCAGACATAGAAGGGCAAGAAAATTTTGCATTGAATGGAGCTTATTGTTTCTTTAGAAAATAACTAAACCTAATGACACTCAAGAGGAATGGTTAGGAGCCTTTGAATAACAACTTTCCGCCACGACCCCACTGTTTCGACCATTCTGCGGCTCCTCACTCAAGTCATAAAACGTAATTTCATCTTTGAAATCTCAAAAAAGATGTAAAGTGGTACCCCCCAAAGCTATGAGGTTTTTTTTTGCAAAAATGTGAATATTTTCTGGCCCCCAGGAAGTCAAAAAGTTTACTTTTGCTTTTTACGCAGCACAAAGGAGTAGTTTACAAACTATCAAGTTTCAGGGTCTGGGGATCTTTGGCTTTATAGCCTGCAGGAAGGAGATCCCCAGTGCTCTCCACCACCAAGCATTCATTCCTGTGCCATTTCTTCCCATGCTGGATAGAGAAGACCTGTGATACCAACAGTGATGCTGTGGAAAAGACAGCATGCGACTCTTGAGGTAGGTCATAAAGATACTGAGACTTCCACCTCGCTCTCTCTCAGGCTGCAGAGTCTGGGAGAAGGCAGCTGCCATGTGTGAAGACCCTCCAGCAGTCCTATGCAGAGGGCCGTGTACCAGGGCAAGGGGGCTTCCTGATGCACTCAACACTGACTCGCCAACCTGGTGAGCGAGCCAGCATGGAAGTGGGTCCTCCGTTCTGTCAAGTCTTCCAGTAACGGCTGCCCCGGCCGACATCCTGACCGTGACCTCACAGGAGATCCCGCACCACCCAAATGACCGTCCTCAGGTTTCTTTTCTCTTCCTCACCCCGGGTTTTTATTTATTTACTTACTTACTTATTTTGTAGGAACTCAATGAGTTTTATTCTTTTTCTAAGTTTAAGAGTTTAGTAATGCGTGGTTTGCATACCCATCACTTTATACACTTTGCAATTTGGCTATTTGTTGAGTTCTTTACATAATTAATGTATTTACATTTAATTTTCCTATCATTTTCCCTTTACTCACAGGCAGTATTCCTTCACCTGTCTGCAATTACTTTTTCTTGCTCTCTTACCCTGTAAATGTATTTCTTGTTTTTTCTTTAAAACATTATTTTCAAATATGGCTTACATTCCGGGTTGTTTTGTATTTGTTTCAGGTGTGCAGCAAAGTGGCAAGTGGGGCATCCTACCCATGGTCCGCGGGCCGCATGGGGCCCAGGACGGCTATGAATGGGGTCCAACACAAGATTGTAAACTTACACTGAAAATGTTATGAGACTTTTCGGTTCTCTTTAGTGTTTGTGTATTCAATGTGTGGCCCAAGACAACTCTTCTTCTTCCAGTGCAACCCAGTTTCATGCCAAAAAGTTGGACACCCCTGGCAGACAATGATAACCCTTACAGCGTGTTCCCCTGGTATTTCCAGTACCCAACTGGCACCATACATCGTTATTAAAATATGATTGACTATATTTTTTATGCTGTACTTTACATCCCCATGACTATTTTTTAACTACTAATCTGTACTTTTCAATCCCTTCATCTTTTTTCACCCATTTTCCCAAGTCCCCTCTGTCTGGCAGCCACCAGTCTGTTTGTATCTACGAGTCTGTTTCTGTTTTGTTTATTCATTTATATTGTTCCTTAGATTCCACATATAAGTAGAATCATATGGTATTTGCCTTTCTCCAACTGGTTTATTTCTCTTAGCAAACTACCCCGTAGGACTATCCATCCTGTCGCAAACGGTAAGATTTCATTCCTTTTTATGGCTGAGTGATATTCCATTGTATATACGTATCAGAGCTTTTTTATCCAATCATCTATTGTTGGAAGTTTTTTGACTGTGGCTTCAATTTCCTTAGTTGGAATTGGTCTGTTCAGATTTTTTATTTCTTCTTGATTCAGTTTTGGAAGAGTGTATGTTTCTAGGAATTTATCCATTTCTTCCAGATTGCTCAGTTTGTTGGCATATAGTTGATTGTGATATATATTTTTTAAACAGTCCTTTTTATTTCTGTGGAGTCAGTCGTTACTTTTCTTTCATTTTTGATTTTATTTATTTGGGTCCTCTATCTTTGATTCTTGATGAGTCTCGTTAAAGGTTTATCAATCTTGTTTATCTTTTCAAAGAACCAGCTCTTGTTTTTGTTGATCTTTTGTATTGCTATTTTAGACTCTATTTTGTCTATTTCTACTCTGATCTTTATCATTTCTTTTCTACAGTAAACACTGGGGTTTTTTTCCTAGTTACTTTAAGTGTAATGTTAGGTCATTTATTTGAGATTTTCTTATTTCTTAAGGTAGGCCTGTAATGCTATGAATTTCCATCTTAGGATTTCTTTTGCTGTGTCCAGTAGATTCTGGCTTGTTGCTTCTCACTTTCATTAGTCTCGAGGCATCTTTTGATGTCTTCCTTGATCTTGTCCTTACCCATTCATTGCTTAGTAACATGTTATTTAGCCTCCATGTGTTTGCGTGTTTTTCAGTTTTTTTCTTGTGATTGATTTCTAGTTTCATACCATTGTGGTCATAGAAGATGCTTGATATGAGTTCAATCTTCTTGAATTCATTAAGGCTTGTTTTGTTTCCTAACATATGGTCTATCCTAGAGAATGTTCCATGGATACTTGAAAAGAATTTATATTCTGCTGCTTAGGGGTGAAATGCTCTGCAGATATTAATTGAATCTATCTGGTCTAGTGTGTCATTTAAGGCCATTTGTTTCCTGATTTATCTTCTGTCTGGAAGATCTATCCATTGATGTCAGTGGGGGTGTTAAAATCCTGTGATATGTCTGTATTACTGTCGATCTCTCCCTTTATGTTTATCAGAGTTTGCTTTATATATTTAGTGCTCCTATGTTGGATGCATAAATGTTTACAAGGGTTATTATCTTCTTGTTGGATTGTTCCTTTTATAACTATGTAGTGTCCTTTTTTGTCTCTTACTGTATTTTTGTTTTGGAGTCTATTTTGTCTGATATAATTAATGCCACCCCACCTTTTTTTCTTTAGCATTTGCATAAAATATTTTTCCATCCTTTTACTTTTAGACTATTAGCTATGTACTTTTTTTATACTTGCTGCCTCTTTGTTGGAGTTCTCACTAAGTTCCTTGAGCTTCCTTACCACCATTTTTTAAAAACTCTATATCTGGTAGATTGCTTACCTCCATTTCATTTAGTTCTGTTTTCTGGAGATTTCTTCTTTTCTTTCGTTTGGGGCGTATTTCTTTGTTTCCCCACTTTGGCTGCCTCTCTGTGTTTGTTCCTATGTATTAGGTAGAGCTGCTGTGTCTCCAAGTCTTAATAGGTTGGCCTTATGTAATAGGTGTCCTGTGAAACCCAGTGACACAGTCTCCCTAATCAACTGAGCTGAGTGCTCCAAGAACGTCACTTGTGTGGGTTAGATGATTGTAATTGAGTCTTGATTGCTGTGGGCCTATCAGGTCAACCATCAGGTTGACTGACTGTATCAACCCCGACCACAGCGTATGATCTGCTGTGCAGGCGCTGACCACAAAATGCGGAACTCGCCTTAGTGGGGTCTGGTGCCTGCCAAGGTCCCCCTTTTGATGTGCTGCTTGTAGAGCTAACTGGATCCTGCTCTGATATTGTCTGAAGCTGTCCACTGAGTGTGTTGGCTCTAGGGACTCTTGGGAGGAGCTCTGGGGCCGCCCAGTGTCAGATGCTGCCTGTGACTGGCCCTGGGCTACTTGTTTAGAGCTACAAAGTGATCCATAGATTGTGGCTTCCTCTTCTGGGCCTGGGTGTGCATGGGCAAGGCCAGGCTGTGCACCAGCACTCAACCTAGGACAGGTCGGAAAAAGGCCCAAGCTACCCTGAGGTCTGCCTCCATCTGCCATCCACCTGACAGCTGCCTGTTTGGCTAAGTCACTAAAAGAGCCCAGGAGGTTTGTGAGTTGTGTGAGGTAGGTTCTCAGTGAGTCACCAGACAGGGGTGAGTTGTCAGTGGGAGGGCCAGCAGAGGTTATCAGGCTCAAAAAGGCCAAGATTTTGCTGTGTGAAGGGAGAACTCTGTACTAGTCTGATGTGCAAGTGAACAATGTCCTCTTTCCTAAAACCACACAATTCAGCCTTTCCTGGATTCTTTCCAGACCTCCCGGAGACTGTAAGCTCAGTAGAGTGGACTGCTGGGAGTCAGAAGGGTGGGGCTAGTGGAGGTCCCATGAGAGGGAGACACCAGTCAGGCTCATAGGAAGGTGCGGGGAATGGCCTTTCTCCCAGACTCACGCAGCTCAGTCTCTGACAACCTCTGAGTCTGCCCAGGCCTCTGTACCCCAGGCTCAGAGAGCTGACTGCCCCTGAGCTCACAGGGCATGAGTTCTGACGGGCAGGGCATTAGAGAGTGGGGAGGGCGGGACTATTGCTTTCCCCCAACCTGATGCCGCATAGAGGGGAGCGCTCATCCCAGGAAAGGTGGCATCTGTGATGTGGGAGAGTGACGCAGAACAGGGATCCTGGTGGCTGTCCTTTTAGCCCTCTCCCTGGAACCACAGACCCCAGTCTCTCCTTCCAGTCTGCTCCAGACTGCTCTTCCTTCCCTCAACCGAAGGTCATGGCAAGTGGTGGTGACCCTTCGAGAGTGTACCTGAGCTTCCCACACTTTCCTGTCTCTCTCTGACAGACAAACTTCTCACTGATTTTCACAGTCAGACTGTTAGGTGAACACCTCTTCCCAACATGGGTGCTGTGGGCTGGGAAGCCCTGTGTGGGACTGAGACCCCACCCCCCTCCAGGGGAACCTTTACAGCTAAGACATCCCTTTGGATTCTCAGCTGCCAGATGAGGGTGCAGGGCCAGCCCTTTTGTATGTCCTCCCTTCCTGCCAACCTTGATGTGGCTTCTGGAAATCCTTGGTTATAAGACTTGTGTTCGGATAGTCTTCAGTTAGTTATTCAGGTTGCTCATTCTGTATTTTAGGTTTAATTCCGGTTTGGTCCTAGGAGGACGTGAGTGTAACTTCCACCTACTCCACCACCATCTTAGATCTCTCCCCAAGTTCCTGACTGACAGAAATAAGAAAAGACAGTTTTATTGCTTTTGCAAACTGTCAAATTTTAGAGAGTTTGGTACACAACAGTAGTTGATGAAAGTACCAATTGACGATTATGAACTAGGAGTCATTAAGAATGATTGGGTGGCAATGCCAAGCAGGACTGTGGGAATGTTCTCCAAGAGGCCATGTATGCGTTAATCAGCACCCAATAAATGGTGCTGTTTCTCCCACAGTCAGAATTCATGAGTCCAAGAATCAAGGGGTGGAGCTAGGTGTGCACCATTATCTCTACCAATCCACCACCAGTAAAATTTTTCCTCCCCATCCCTGTGACCTTATGATCTGCTGGTCTAGTGGTCTTAGTTGCTCAAGCTTCCACCTGGAGATACAACAATGACTTCGTTGAACTGGCAGTTATGACTGCCATCTGGCCACTCTGGGCCTCTCATGCCTCTGAGTCAACAGGCCAAGGAAAGAGGGTTACTGTACTGACGAGGGTTATACTTACTGACCTAAGAATAGGAACAAGGTGACAATGTCTGCTCCTACCACTTCTCATCATCATTGAACATAGAGGTCCTCACAAGTGTGATAAAGCAAGAAAAAGAAATAAAAAGCATAAAGATCTGAAAGAAAAGGTAAAACTATTTATGGTTGCATATGGCATGATCGCTTCTGTTGAATGGTGACTCCGCAAAAAATAAATAAATAAATAAATAAATAAATAAATAAATAAATAAATAAAAATAAAAAGAATGATTGGAACAGGAGCTGAGGGGAGACACAAGTTCAGATAATAAAGTGTTTCTTCACCGCATAATTTATGCTAGGATTCAGGAAATCAGGCTGATGCAAGGAGCCTGGGATTGGGGAAGCTGATTTGTGGGCAGCGCATGAGTTATAGTAGAGTGTGAATAAATAGAGGATGAGGTAAGAAATAGAGTAAGGTTAGAAAATGTTTGTTTTTAAAATTCCTACAACCTTATTAATGACTAGGGCTCAGAAGGCAGATGTAACTAATCCTTGAAGAATAAAATACCAAGCAACGTACATTCATCTGAAAGTTGCAGAGGCCGAACCGCGGGCTATCAAGGCTAACTTCTTGTTGTCACTCGTCGCATGCCTACCCCTGGTAGAAATTGAGCATGCGTTCCTGAAGAGTTTAGAAAAAGTGTCTCAACTTCTTCAAGACAGAATTTCAGAGAGCCACTACCAACTGTCACAAATCATCAAACTCTTAAATGGTAGAAGCCCTTGAAATAAGATCTGTTGTAATCCTTAGAATATCGTAAGGAAGGGAGATACTATCGCAAGACCAGCGAGGATTATGAAACCGCAGACTTCCACCGCCACCGGTTTGGGTAACTAGGTTGAAATCTCACATTAATTACAGTGAAGATATTTTATAAGGTATTGCTGGATTTCCAAGACTGTGTGGAACTGTCAACAGCGAGTTGAAAATGGACAGCAAGGTGTTCCGGAGGGCAAATTCTTACATCAGCCCTGGGGTGGGGGGCCTACGTCTTGCCTGTCCAAGAAAAAGTCTCGCTCATTACGCCTCCAAAGACATAAAAGTGGCCTAAGTAGTCACCTCTCAGCAAATGCAGACACACACTAACTTCGGACGAGGCCTGGGGAAAAGGGAGGGGGTGGGATCAAACAGGAATACACAGGTAGTTCCTGGGATATTGCAGTATTGCAGGGTGGACTGTGTTGGTATTAGTCACATGTAGTTTGCATATATTTGTAGCATTTTTATTTAAAGCAAAATGGAAAAATAAACAAATAAGACAACACAATCTGCTTCCCTGATCTGTCCCCACAAAGAACACAGAAAACAGTTAAGGGTTTGGGCAGATGAAATCTGGTATAGGAGCTGAGTTACCTGGTTCCAGATGAAAAGTACGGGAGTGATTCTTCTGCCCTGTTTCCCTTTCAGGGAAAATCAAGACTCCAGGGTCTGGGGAGAAGCAGGAAGGAGTGTGCTAGGACTTCCTTATGGAGGGTAAGTAAAGATTCTGAAAACTTCTGGGGCAGAAAAAATTGGTAGTTTTGGAATGTACTTGAATGGGAAAATGGCATTGGGGAGCAGAGGAACCTTGAGTTAGTAACAGTGGGTAATACACACTTAATTCCTTCTGCGTCCCCTTACTTGGTAAGTTCTCACCTCCCCCCAGTTTTGGGGAGAGGCCGCGTATTTGTTTTGTTCTGTTGCGCGACAAAGGTAGTGAGAGCCCGTGTTTATTCGTCTGCCCTCCGTTATCCATTTAACTCTGATTTTATCATTCAGCCTCTTCATCTCTGACTGCCTAGTACTTTACATGTTTTGGGGTTGTTGTTTTTTTTTTAGTGGATATTCTTTTTTCCATTAACATACTTTTAAATTAAATTAACTGGGGTGACATTGGTTAATCAGATGATATAAGTTTCAAGTGTAGATTTCTATGACACACAATCTGATCTGTATATTACATTGTGTGCCCACTGCCCAGAGTCAAATCATCTTCCATCACCATGTGTTTGACTCCTTTACTACCCCTACCTATGTTCTGCCGACCACCATACTGTTGTTTGTGTCTGTGAGCTTTTGTTCGTTTTTCTTTTGTTTATTTGATGCTTTCCTTTCTAAATCCCACATATGAGATGAAATTATATGGTTCTTAACTTTTTCTGACTTATTTTGCTTAGCATATTCTCAAGATCCATCCATGTTGTTGCAAATGGCAGTATTTCTTAAGGTTGAGAAGTATTCCATTGTATGTATGGACCACATCTTCTTTACCTAGTCCTCTATCAAAGGACACTTTGGTTGTTTCCATGTCCTGGCCACTGTAAATAATGCTGCAGTGAACACAGGGGTGCACACATCTTTACAAATAAATGTTTTCAATTACTTTACATTTAAAGCTGTCCTTTCTCATGAATGCTGCTAGTGTATAGTTTTGAGATCAGAATTTTTATATCACCTTACAAAAAGTCTTACTACAAATCGCCTTACATTGCTAATGAGGGCGCAAAGGGACACAATGCCCAAGGAGGATAGCTTGGCAAAATTCGGCGCGATTCTATCTGCATTTTACCTTTGATCTAGCAATTACACTTCTAAGAATTTATCCCAAAGTTACAAATAGTAAAAATGCAACAAAGAATACACAGTGTCATTCACTGCAGCATTATTTATGACAGCAGGTAGTCGAACTGGAAATACCGTTAAGTTCTATCACTGGGGACGGGTGCACAAACTGCGTGCGGTGCATGGAGTACTACGAAGCTCTAAGGGCGAGGATACACTGTCCTGCCAGGGTGTCCTGGTAGATTAAGTATATGAAAACAAAGGGTGCTGGCCCTTTTACTTCTTCACCTTTCTTTGGTGGGTGGATTCTTACTTATCCTTAAGACAGTACAAGCAATCGCCTTCTCAGGGGAAACTTCTCTTTCCATTCATTCTCAAGATGAATTTGATGCCTCGCCCCTCTGCTATCAAAATACAGCATCTCTGTCACCACACTCCCTGAATTGCATCCTAATGATGTATGTGGATCTGTCAGCTGGTCCATGGGGCTAACTTTTTGAGAATACAGTCCTCAACTTGTTTATGACTTGCCTGATGAGTGATAAATCCTCGCGGAATGAAGGGGTGATAAATGAACACAGTTAACTAAGGAATTTGAACTTTATTGAGGACCCAGGAGGGGATATTATTTTCCGAAGAGGAGCAATGATTTCAACTTGCTTTTGCAAGGTAACAGGGTGTTGGTCAGCACGAAGATACAGAGGCATGAGCTGCAGAGGAGAGAGTGTCTGGTCCATGACCCATTTGGTGGGGGATGGGAAGCCTTCTCAGAGGAAGTGTTGCTGGAGGTGAGACTTGAGGATTCATCCCTTCACTCATTTATTCAAAGCAGAATTTATTGAGCACATGCTATTTGATAAGCACTGTGGCAGAGACCAAAGATAGAAAGATGGAGAGGTCTTTGAGTTAGGCAATCTGAAAGCGTTCCAGGAGGGGAAAGGACTGGACAGGCTGGGCTCTGAGAGAGCGAGACCTTTGATTGAGTAGCTAGTTATGCAGCATGGAAGTATCGTATGTGCAAAATGTAATATGTGAGACTAGACTGAGGGAAGAAATTCTGCATATTACTTATTCTGAGTATTCTCAGCTTGTTAGGAGGGAAGGTGTTTGCTGCGGGAAACACCCAAAGTTTCAGAGACTGTGTTTGAATTGCAGGTCATCGCAATGGGGCAGTTACTGCACGGGGTTTCCCTTCGATGTGAAATTGTGACTAGGGTCCCTGGAAAAGAAGCATTTATTTTTACTTAGCGGTATGTATGTGTGTACTGTTAAACTGAAAGGGTCATGGTACTGGGACCATTAATTTTTATTCTCTTTGAGGGATACATGGCGATGGAAAGTAGGCCAGAGGTGAGGCAATGTCACCTTGGGAATTCTCATGAAGAGCAAACATATCAGTGCTCTGACAAAAAGTGGTCCAAACCCAGGGTAGACGAAAAAGGGGTTCTACAGAAAGCAGCCTCACAGCGTGATCTGATCATAAATTTCTAACTTGGAACATTGCAGTGGGCAGTCATGGCCAGGCGCATAACTTTCAGTGAAAGGTTTATCCCTGCCTTCAGCAAGCCCTGTCCGTTGTTTCCATGCATCTAGGTTAACACACCTTTGAAATAAGTGTAACCACCCTCGAGAGAGCATGTAAGCTGTCCCATAATCCCATCCCTGCCCTGTTTTCTGTCACCTTCATGTAATCTTCCTCACATTCCCTCTTTAATTTCCAGTGCTAAACGCAACTGCAAAAACAATTAGTCTCCAAAGTATTTGAGATCTTGCTTCTCAGCAGTTGTCATCAGTTTTGGCTCAAATAAAATCTTATAAAAGTTCTTTACAGGTTTGAACGTGTCTAATGTCGACACCTGGAATTCATGTTTCCATTTAAAATAGAGCAGAGTCTTCTCTTCACCCATAAATATGACCATGCGAGGTGACACTGTCTAAAATGATCTTAAGAATCAATGGCAAAAGTTACCATTTCTCTCTGAACTTGAAAAATTTTTTCAAAACATCAAATGCTGTCAGGTAAATATGTAGGGCAGTAAAAACAGTAGTAAAAATGATGTAGTACCTTGTGATTTAAAATGTTAGAAACATGGAGAATGAAAATGTCTTATTTCTTTATAAAAAACTTAAGAATAGTTTGCACAGTGCTTGCCTTCTTAATATCTTTTCTTTTTAAAAAAATATATTTTATTGATTATGCTATTACAGTTGTCCCATTTTTTTCTTTCCTTTATTCCCCTCTGCCCTGCACCTCCCCCCGCCAGCAATCCCCCCTTAGTTCATGTCCATGGCTCATACATATAAGTTCTTTGGCTTCTCCCTTTCCTATACTATTCTTAATCTCCGCGTCTATTTTGTACCTACCAATTATGCTTCTTATTCCCTGTACCTTTTCCCCCATTCTACACCCTCCCTTTCCCCCTGATAATCCTCCATTTGATCTCCATTTCTGTGATTCTCTTCCTGTTCTAGTTGTTTGCTTAGTTTGTTTTTGTTTTTATTTTTTTTAGGTTCAGTTGTTGATAGTTGTGAGTTTGTTGTCATTTTACTGTTCAGAGTTTTGATCATCTTCTTTTCATTAGATAAGTCCCTTTAACATTTCATGTAATAAGGACTTGGTGAGGATGAACTCCTATAACTTTACTTTATCTTGGAAGCACTTTATCTGCCCTTCCATTCTAAATGATAGCTTTGCCGGATAGAGTAATCTTGGATGTAGGCCCTTGCCTTTCATGACTTTGAATACTTCTTTCCAGCCCTTTCTTGCCTGTAAGGTTTCTTTTGAGAAATCAGCTGAGAGTCTTATGGGAACTCCTTTGTAGGTAACTCTCTCCATTTCTCTTACTGCTTTAAGATTCTCCCCTTATCTTTAGTCTTGGGTAATGTAATGATGATGTGCCTTGGTGTGTGCTTCCTTGGGTCCAACTTCTTTGGGACTCTCTGAGCTTCCTGGACTTTCTGGAAGCCTATTTTCTTTGCCAGATTGGGGATGTTCTCCATTTTTTTTTTCAAACAAGTTTTCAATATCTTGCTCTTCCTCCTCTTCTTCTGGCACCCCTATGATTCAGATGTTGGAGAGTTTAAGGTTGTCCCAGAGGTTCCTCAGCCTCTCCTCATTTTTTTGAATTCTTGTTTCTTCATTCTGTTCTGGTTGAATGTTTATTTCTTCTTTCTGCTCCAAATTGTTGATTTGAGTCCCAGTTTCCTTCCTTCACTGTTGGCTCCCTGTATGTTTTTATTTGTTTCATTTTGCCTAGCCTTCATTTTTTCCTCCATTTTGCAACCATACTCAATCATTTCTGTGAGCATCCAGATTACCAGTGTTTCAAACTCTACATCTGTTAGGTTGGCTACCTCTTCATTGCTTAGTTCTATTTTTGGAGTTTTGATCTGTTCTTTCACTTTGGTCATATTTTTATTGTCTCGGTGGGCCTGTTACATTATAAGGGGTGGAGTCTTAGGTGTTCACTAGGGCAGGGTAGGGCAACCACATCGATGCCTTGTGGTGCTGTATGTGGAGGAGGGGTCTGAGAGGGACCAATGTCTCTTGCTTGGCTTTCAGTCACTTTCCTTGCTACCCACAAGCAAATTGGGCCCTTCTGGGGCTGATTCCCAGGTGGGTGGGTTTGTGTACATTCTAGGACCCTGTCGGTCTCTCCAACGAACTCTCCTGTGAGACTGGCAGTTTCTCCTGCCATCCTAACCCCTAGAGGTTCTTACCGGTAGAGATTTTGAGGCTTTCTTTCCCTGTGCAGGAACCCTGGGTTGCGTGGTCTGTGTCACTCCATAGCTGTTCCTCCCAGTTTATTGACACACAAATGAGAGACTGCCCGATCCGCCAGTTGCCACCTTGCCTGCCCTGGCCCTGGTTCTCCGGCCGCCACCTTAACACGTCCCCTCTACCCCAGCTGCCTGTCTGCACCCTTCCTACTAGTCTGGGTGAATGTTTCTTCTTTAACTCTTTGGTTGTCGGACTTCCATACAGTTTGATTTTCTGACAGTTCTGGGTATTTTTTGTTTTTGAATTTTTGTTGTCCTTCTTTCTGCTGTGTGAGGAGACAAAAGTTTGTCTGTGTATGCCTCCATCTTGGCCAGACTCTATTCTGTTTTGGAGAATTGTCACCCTTCTTTTTAAGTTTGAATCAGCTTCCAATATTTTATCCTTTTGTGCTTGAATGAGGAATATCTCTCAGAGTTCTCTAATGTGATTTTGCTGTTTTGCCCACATTACTTCCTTTGGGATGCCTCCATGTTTTGTGTCACAACCGCATCCCTTGCTGATGTGGCTAAGTTTACCTTCACTCATCTTCTGGCCACACACAGGGTCTCTGGGCCAGGGCAGTATTCATGCCCCCGGGGTTGGCTGTTTCAGCTATACCTGCATTTACGTTCGATTGGAACTTCACTTCCAGCCTTGTTACTTTTTGTTTCGCTGCTGCATTTTTGTTTTCCTGCTTTTTGATTATCCGCTTTTGCATACTCTCTTGTATACACTGTGTGAGCTGAATGATGGATGCATAGTGACTGGTCACCAAAAGACTCCAGAAGCAGTGGTGTTAACTGGTCACTCCTCATGATGTGTATCTGCCGTGTATGTGATTAGAGGACTGAAACTTCATTCTAGCAATGAAGTTTGTACTTAACCCAGTTGCTCCCAATTAGTGTGCTTTGGTAAACGCAATTTGCACCATGTTGCATGATTGGTATCATTTAACTAAACCATAGTAATTAAAGTATGCGCATATTGGAACCCTTGCAGGACATATGGTCTCATCCAAGCTGTCCATGGAAACATTTGGTCCATGCCAAAAGTCCTTGAAATTTGGTCTGGTCAAAAATGTTCATGCTTAGAAAATGTCCTTGGGTTCAAATAGCCCATAATGTTTATTTCTACTTTTGGCTTCCAGAATTAATACATAAAAAATACTATCATCACGTTTTATTGGTTCAATAACTGTGTGTTGCAGCTTTATTGCCAATAATAATCCTACTTGTTTTACTGGCCTAGTTGGTAACGGTACAAGGGACTAGGTAGGCAGGTCGGGTTTGAATCTTCCAGGAGAGGGAGATTTTTATAATTATGTGGACCGAATGTCTCTGGATCTATTATGGACAGAATGAAATGTCGACCTTTCAGCGTGGACCAAATGTCTTCATAGATGTTTTGAATAGGACCAAATATACGCTGATTTACCAGAACTGCGAGAGTGCAGACCATCCATACAGATTGCAATACTGTCTGGATGGATTTTCCTTCTTAATTTTTGATAATGAGAATCATTATAAAGCCAACTACATATAATCACCCTAATATATTTTTTAAAGTTGTATTTGCAAAAAGCTATCATTACAGCTAAAGTTAACTAACCCCTAACACAATTTTTCTCCAGACTTTTGTTTCTTGGGGTCCCCAAGAAACAAAAAATGACCCCAACAGCATTTCTCTTCTCATACTCTTCCTTTCGCAACCTAGGGTGATGTCGATTTCCAGATTAAACTTTATGTTAACTTATCCCTAAATGCACTTGGTTACCAGTCATGACCTTTCGGTTCTAATCTTAGTTTGGACTCAGTCTTTCAAACAGAGCCAGGGGTTTTGGCCTTTCGTTTCCTTCTCTCAGTGCCTGTGAGGGTCTCTTTGTAAACTCCTGTCAGGAGCAGGATGCACAGAGAGATAGGCTTGGACCACCCTGCAGGAGGGCCATCTGCTGTTGGCCACACAGATCTGGGAGCTCACACACCCTTCGGTGGGAACAGAAGTTCAGCCTCTTGGTCATTGGTGGTGCTTGGGGTGTGTTTTGTGAGTTTCACCATGTGACTGGTTGCTTCTCCCTCCCTTGTTTTCTGGAAGGATTTCAGAGCAGCACAGCCCAGGGGTCATGCAAGGCTGAGAAAAGAGAGCCTTCAAAAAGATGCTGTGGTATTTTCTTTCTCTTGAAATGTAGAACTCAAAGCAATAGCCAAATCTGTATGGAAATCAGACTCGATTGTCCCATAGCAAAGATGCTGATGATAAAAGGAGGAAGTTTTCCACGGGAGGTGTAGTTATAGACATTGCTGAGAATTAACTTCAGAGTTGATTGACGATAAGTCCTGGTGTTTTGCTCATCTTGCAGTTGCCTTTCCAGCCGACTAGTCTCCTTGGGTTTGCATGTCTTCCTCTTCCCTGGCTGATGCAGCACGAGCCCTAGGCTTGACTGGCTTGGTTCTAACTCTCATTTCCCCGCAGTTGTTATCAACATGTAAAAATGTTCTCCAGTTTACTTAGGTCTGCAAAAATTGAAGTCAGGAATGTCATGTCAAAAAGAAAAAAAAAAGAGGTAGCTACCTTTTAGCTTATTTCAATTTTCTTTTTTCTGCTCTCTGGATTCCCTGGCGTCTTGACAACCCACTTAAGACATATTTGAGGCAGTAACAGCATCATCATCGGGAGACCGTAGGTGAATATTTTGGGCTTCAGAAATTTCCATAAAGTTCCTGAGTTACTAGCTATGTTGCAAACAAAATTGAGAACAGGCATTTTGCCAAGGATTATAATACAAATAACCACAATATTATTATAAATATTTTTAAAATCATTAAAGAGGCCCAAAGAAGAGAACATCAAAGACACACAAGATCAGTGCCCGTGTAAAGGGGAAAATGAACAACATTGTGATTTGGACGCTATGCTTATAAAAGGGCCCCTTCCAAAGGGGAATTTGTAATGGTGTCCAGAATGTGGGGTGTCCAAGAAAATATAAGACTTTTCTCCTCTCCCACCCCAAGGTGGGCCACCATGGGGGAAGGTGGACAAGGAGCAGGGCCTTTCAGAGTTACTTTGCATATCAATACCGGGCCAGCTTCAAACCTGCCAAGGAACAAGACCATTGAGAGTCATTTTGCATGTCAATTACAGCAAGATAGCTTCCTACATGATATGCAAAGAAGGTTATTTTGCACATCAACAAGGCTAACCAGGAAGGTTTGTGCAACTTAAGCCCAGGAGGTTAACAGGGAAGAAGCCCCCCACCCAAGTTACAGAGTGCCTGTGCCTGAGAGCTGAGAGATGGTTCTCCCCACGCCACGGGGCAACAATGTGAAGACCATGTGGGAAGGAAAAGAGAAAAAGTGTCGTGGCTGGTGTGGCTCAGTGGATTGAGCACCGGACTGTGAACTAAATCCTCTCTGGTTCGATTCCCAGTCAGGGCACATGCCCGGGTTGCAGGCCAGGTCCCCAATAGGGGGCACATGAGAGGCAACTACACATTGATGTTTCTCTACTGCTTTTTCTCCCTCCATTCCCCTCTGTCTAAAAATAAATAAATAAAATCTTTAAAAAAAGGGAAAGGAGAAAACAGACTGTTGTTAGTGGGCCAGGAGAAGGTGCCACGTGGATTTGGATTAAGAACTGGTGATCGTGGAGACACAGCTGATGGTGCTGGGAACCTGGAGAGGCCTGCCTAACCGAGCTCCGGACTTCGGTTCTTTTCCTCCTGAACGAGGATACCCCTGACTGGCCCAACTGGCCTGACTGGCCTGACTGGGCAAGGGAGGGGTGGGGAAAGGCAGGTCTATGTGTGTTGGTGGGTGTTTTACAGGGATTTTGAGAATTAATGGCAACATTTAGCCATTATTCAAAACCCTGTATAACTTTTGAATAAATAGTTCCTTCCCTTTTCACCAAACTCTGGTGTTGAGAGCCATAATTTCTAAGGGCGGCAGTCAAAGAACATAGAACAGAGGGACCCCGGGGAAGGGAGGGGGTGTTGTTTCACTAACAGTATCTGAACCTCTCCCTCCCCCCAAACAGGTCCACATTTGGTAACACGTCCATTAGTTCAGTCAATATTATGCAAAGTGTATATGAACAGCTCTTTACATCAGTTACTTCCTGGGGGCTTGGGAAGGCTACCATCACTATTTCATCAAAAATCGTATTTTCTATCCTGTAACTCTAAATGTTGGAATGAGTATTTGATGTAAACTAGGAATTAGCATATGGAATCAGCATCATTTAAAGGTTTCTAAACAAGACCCCTAAGTATATCTTCAGCAGCCATTGGTACATCTGTTTTATGGATAGAAACATATTAAGAGCAATTTGTTTATACTAGTCATAATTGGAGGTAATTTAGCTCCAAAGAATGTTATTTATATTTGATGCCAGAGGACATAAGCAATGAAAAACATAAAAGAAATGGCCAGGAATCTACACATCAAATACAGACCTTACTTTTTAGTTCCACATCACTGCCTTGATAACGAATTTCTTCCAATCTCATATATTCAGAGTACAGGAGTAGATTCTAGGGGACCTGGTTAGTAGTTTTGGCTCTGTCACTAATTCTGTGCATTTAGTCAAGATGCTTAATCTTTGATTGCATTACCCTATCTGTTAATCATACACCGTCTTTATCAATACCATGGCTGAAGTACCCTCATTTCAGTAGCCACGGTCTTGCTAGTGGCTACCCTATTGGACAGTGTGAATCATAAAACGTTTCCACCACTGAAGGAAGTTCTGTTGCATAGTGCCGGGTCAGAGGTAGACTTACCTTCAGGTGGAGCTGAATCCTGGGCTTGGAACAAACCCCCTGAAGCTATTGCTTCTTTCTGTCTCTCAACTGTTTTTTCTGTTGTGTCGGTTCCATTCTCAGCCCAGGAAGCTGGGTAGCAGCTCTGATTTCATATCTTGATAAGTTTAAGTTCAGCATGAAGGAGATTCTGTCCCCCAGAACTCCTTTCTGTACACATGCTGCTATCAGGCTGATTAGACCAGCTCAAATCATATGGAATTCCCTGATTAGTTTCGACCTAGATGTTCTAGCTCTGGAACCTGGAGCATCAGTTGAGAACAAAGGAGCTGAAAACATAAAACAAGCCTGACAAAGGAGCAAACACAGCCGTTTTGACAAACACATGCAGATGCCAAATTTATAAAAATGCACTATAATGTACTAAACTATATTCTACAAACAATAAAAACCACCAAAAATGAAATTACTTAGAGGCGTTAAAATAAAAGAGACGGGCAGACTTCTGGTCAAGATGGCGGCATAGGCAGAAAGGGCTGACCTCTTCACACAACCACATCAAAATTACAAACTAAAATATAGACCAACCATCAGAACTGTCAGAAATCAAGTCGAATGGAAATCTGACAACTACAGAACTGAAGAAATGACATCCGTCAAGACTGGTGGGAGGGGCGCAGATGAGGAATGGGCTGGTCCCTCACCCACTCATGTGTAGTGTACAAAAATTTGGGAGGGATACCTTGGAAGTAAGGAGGCACAGCCCCACACCAGAGCCCCCAGCCCAGTGTTCCAGTGCCAGGAAGACAAGTTCCCAAAACTTCTGACTGCAAAAAACAGTGGGGATTGATTGAGTCGGTGGAAGAAACTACTGGAGCCCCAAGCAGTTCATCTTAAAAAAACCACACATGGACTCATGTACTCAGACTCACTCCCTCTGAGCTCCAGCACTGGAGTGGCAGCTTGAAAGGCACCCGTGGCATACAGGGAGAAACTGAAGTGTTTGGCATTGAGGTGAGCAGATGCCATTGTCCCTTTTCTAAACCCTCCCTCCACAGACCCAGCAAGCTGGTGCCATATTGCAGACTCTGTCAACCTCGTTAGCACTGTTTGACCTACCTGGAGGTCCCCAGAGACTGCCCCATCCACCTTATGGGCCCACCCAAGCTGCTTTTCCATATGAATAGCTCATGCTTCACAACTTCCCAAATCCCCTCAAACAAGCAACAGGGGGCCTCAGGGAGCTCCAGGCTGGGCACTAGCAGCAGCCAGCGGAGATTCACAGCTTGGCTCCGCCTGGGAATCTCTAAGCCCAGCACAAGCGGCTGCCATCTCAGATTGCTTTATAACTCAGGCAGGGTGGCCCCAGGCAAAACAAAGGTAGGGGCTGAACTTGGCCTGCACCACCTGGGAAACCCCAGGGTCAGCGCATGCAGTGGACAGCTACAGACCAAGTCAGAGCACCACCACCCTGCCCCTGCACAGCAGATCCTCCATGGAGGGCAGAGGTTTGTCACAGCCAATCCTTGCAGCTGAGTGGCCTGGGTAAATCCCTTCCAGTGATCTTCCAAGAGCAACCAAGGCTCAATTACAAGAGGTGGGTGTACTCAGACCACACGAAGGGTGCACCTCGAGTACCCAGCTTGGGTGATAGGGGAGGCTGTGCCAGTGGACCCTAAAGGACATTTACTACTATATTAGGCCACACTCTCAAGACATGGAGTCAAAGCAGCTGTACCTAATACATAGAAACAAACACAGGGAGGCTGGCAAAATTAGGAAACAAAGAAACATAGTTCACATGAAAGAACAGATCAAAACTCCAGAAAAAAAACTAAACAAAATGGAGATAAGCAATCTATCAGGTGCAGAATTCAAAACACTGATTATAAGGATGCTCAAGGAACTTAGTGAGGACCTCAGCAGCATTAAACAGATCCAGTCAGAAACAAATGATACAGTGATTGAAATAAAGAAAAATTTACAGGGAAACAACAGTAAAGTGGGTGAAGCAGAGAATCAGATCAATGATTTGGAACATAAGGAAGCAAAAAATAAACAATCAGAACGATGAGAAGAAAAAAGAATCCAAAAAATGAGGACAGTATAAGCAGTCTCTGGGACAACTTCAAGAGGTAAGAGAAGAGAAAAAGCAAAAAATTAGAAATCTATTTGAAAAAATAATGAAAGAAAACTTCCCTAATTTAGTGAAGGAAATAGACATGCAAGTCCAGGAAGCACGGACAGTTCCAAACAAGATAGTTGTACAGAGGCCACTCCAAGACACATCATAATTAAAATGCCAAAGTTACAGATAAAGAGAGAATCTTCAAAGTAGCAAGAGAAAAGAAGTTAGTTGCCTACAGAGGAGGTCCTGTAAGACTGTCAGCTGATTTCTCAACAGAAACTTTGCAGGCTAGAAGGGACTGGCAAGAAATATTCAAAGTCATGAAAAGCAGGGACTTAAGCCAAGATTGCACTACCCAGCAAAGCTATCATTTAGAATTGAAGGGCAGATACAAACCTTCCCAGACAAGAAAAAACTAAAGGAGTTCATCATCACCAAACCATTATTATATGAAATGTTAAAGGGTCTTATTGAAGAAAAAGAAGATCAAAACAATGAACAATAAAATGGCAAAAAATGCATATCTATCAACAATTGAATCTAAAAATAAACTAAGCAAACAAGAAGAACAGAGAGAGAATCATGGACACGGAAAGTGTTTTGATGGTTGCCAGATAGGATGGGAGTGCGGGGAAGTGGGTGAAGAGGTGAGGAGATTAAGAAGAAAAATAGGTAGTTACAGAATAGCCACGGGGATGTAAAGCACAGTATAGGAAGAGGAGTAGCTAAAGAACTTAGAGGCATGACCCACGGACATGAGCAATGGTGGGGGGATGGCCTGAGGGAGAGGGGGGTGCTGGGTGGAAGGGGGCAAAGGGGCAAAATCAGGACAATTGTCATAGCCTAATCAATGCAATATAATAAAAAAAAAATTTAAAAAATGGGCAAAGACGAGTCATGCAGACAAGAGAAAACAGGGAGGGGCTGTATTAATTTCAGACAAGATACATTAAAGGTAAAAGCATTAGATAAGGCGGAGTGTCATTTTAGATAAAAAGGACAATCTGCAAGGGAGAGGCGATAATCAAACCCTGTGTGAGGCCAAGTCCGTGAACCTAAAACATATATAACAGCCTCTACCTGAAATACCAAGAAAAATTCATAAATACCCAAATGTCATAGATGTTAACATGCTTCCTTCAGTCTTTGAGAGATGAAGTAGACAAATAAGGGTTTATTTCAGAGCAGTCACATCATTTGAAAGTCGAATTAATAGATATAAACTATTGATTAATTTATTACAATACAGAGAACTGACCTTTTTAAAGTATTCATTGAACAATGACAATAATTAATCATATACTTGGGCAATAAGGATATATGAATCTATTTTACAAAGCAAAGGTTATACAGCTTCCATTCTCTTACTATTTTGTAATAAAATTTAAACAATAAATAACAACAAATTCTCAAATGCTCTAACCTTATAAAGAAACAGAAAATAATCAAAACACCATCCTTAAGGACTATCATAGTTAACAATACTTTCAGCTTATCTTCTGTTCTTCAGGAACAGAGACTCATGTAATTTTCCTCAGAAAGGACCATAGCGCTAAGCCACGTGGACCAGCACGGGGACAGAAGTGCCATCAGCACCCACCCAGCTCTCTGCTTCTTTCTGTTAAGGGGCATTTATGTCTCCTCCGCTTTCCTACAGTCCTCAAACCCTTGATACAGCGACAAAAAAGAGCAGTCAGGTTAATGGCAATATAGAATGGAGTTATCCATCTTATCTCAGGTGAATACATCAGCTTTTAGGTCTTTGTGTGCGAATTGGTTAGGGTAAGTCAGCAACCCTGTGGTCAAACAACCCCAAGAGGGACAGGGTGTAGTTTCTGTTCCTCCAAGGCTGGGCCTGACCCTGGGTAGTGGTGAATTTACACTGGGTCCCAGCATGAGCCAGCCCTTGACACCAAGACAAACACAGAGCATTCTGTTCTAACTTCTATTGCATCCATACATGCCCATTACATACGGTTAAATTGTAAAAATAAGTTTTAACCCTTAAAGACATAAGCTTGAGTTATCTTGCAAAGAACCTTCCACATTGTCGTATTTCCTCTAATGTCCAAGTAAACAAGTTATCATCGCGTTTTGCAAAGTTGAGTATGGAAAGTAGGAGGAATACATAATTTCAATAGTGAAGCTCACGACTATCAATATATTTTTCCTGCTTCGATATAAAAATCCTGCACATTGCTGTTCTGAACCTTAGCTCCTCCCTGGGCCAATGAAGGTTTGAGACACATTTTGTGGCCTTTCCTCTGCTTCTGAGGCTATAACAGAATGAATGCATGAAGAGGCTGCTGTGTCCATGGGCTCGTTTGGTCCAATGACAACATTCGCCACTTGGTGGCAGCGATCAGTTTAGTCCAGGCTGAGAAGTCAATGACACACTCCTGTGATTAACCTTCTAAATCATGGAAATCTAGTATTATAAATATGACTCCTATGGATTACATGTGAATTAACTGACCAGAGTAATGGGCTTTCTTGCAAAACTGACACATGTAGTAGAAATAAGTGACATCCAATCAGAATAATGCCTTACCAACAAAGGCTGAAGTAGCAGATCCCAGATATTAGGATCTGTTTTCTGAACAATTCCCACTTCCCCCCAACCCCCCTGCCCTGAAATTAAGATTTATCATCGCCAGTTCTGTTCAACACATAGTTCAGCAAGTGTTTCTGAGGCTCGTTGTGCAGCTCCCAGGGAGTGACAGACATGTGTGCTGGAGAGCCCACTCGAAATCCAGGAGGGGAGCATGAGGAGAGCCACTCAGAGGGGAGGAGACTGGTGAAAGTTATCGCAGTTCTGCCACGGATAAGTTCTAACGACTGAGGGAGCTGCTAGGGTTGGAAGAAGGGCATAGGTTTGAGAAATATTAGAAGTAAGGTTAAAGTGATAAAACTCAGTGATTCACTTGTGAGGGTGGAGAAGGATCTGGAAAATCTGCCTCCCCTGCTTTGGCTCACTCAGCTGGTGTCATTAACTGAACTAGGGACCTGGAGGACATTAGCGCAGGGCATTCTGGGTGAGGTCTAGCTACTGTTCGAATGTACAAGCAGGTGTGTATTACAAACGGTTAGATTTAGGCGAGGGGAAAAAAGTCTACACCAGTAGATGTTGGTAGGCTGACTAATGTCCCCCAAAGATGTCTGTGGTCTAATCCCTTGAACCTGTGAATATGTTATTTTACATGGTAAAGAGGCTTGGCAGAGGTGATTAAGTTAAGGGTTTTGAAATGGAGAGTTTATTTTGGATTATCCCTGTGGGCCTGCATGCAATCACAAAGGTCCTTATAAAGGGAGGGAGGTCGGAGTCAACAAATCTCCAAAATGTCCCTTAGGGGGCAGTACCAGCTCAGTGAGAGCCCCTGAGCAGATCATCAACTTGCTGATCTTGTGAACCCCTCGCTGTGTAGGCTGTCATCCTCTGCCCCATCTTTCCTGTCAGTATCTCACTTGTACTTCAAGGACCAGAGCATGTGCTGTCCCCACTGTGAAGCTGGCCCCAGTAGATCCAACCAGGTTCTTTTCTGCCAACTCCGACCTCTCAGAGTCCTTCTCCTTGGCATCGGTCTCATGCTGCCTCCTGTTCTCCTTGTGCCTTGGGTCTCTGGGCCTCCCGTCCTGACTTTGCAACCGTCAGGTTCTCCCTCAGTGTCTTGCCCATCACCACTCAAAAAACAGATTCCATAAACACATCGAATAGTAAAGGTAAGGGTTTTTATATTCATTAGTGGAAAGGGTGAAAAATGTTTCAGGCATGAATTAGAGATGATTTTTCAAGTGTTGGCGACAATATGTATTTTTCAAAAATATCTGGTGTAGTCATGTATTTTCATGTATAACATTACAATTTTTACTTCACTGATTTGCAATGGCTGAGGCTCAGGAAACTACGTGGGTTATTGGTATCCTTGTTTTACCGACATAGTCCCAAGTCTGTAGCCCAGCTGCATGTTACGGGTTCAGAATGCGAAGGTCACATCTATCTCCTGCTTTTGGGAAAGGGTTGCTTCTGTCTGAACTGAAGAGATCTGACAAACATTTCAACTGAGTTAAGGTTAGTGAAGTTTAAAGCTTATCTTTCCCAGAAGAAATGACAACAAAAGAGAATGAAATACCTTAAGAAAAAAGGAAAAAAAATAGTAATAATAGCAATGGTATTTCAGATATCAGAGGAGGAGGAAGAGATGTTTTATGGGTGCTGTGAGAGTGACTCCCGGCATACCCCAAATCATAGCTTTTCTGAAAGATGATTTATGTTCTTGGACCTTAGAGTATAAAATTATAGCCCTTGCAGTAAAGTACATACAAGTATCAAGTTAGTCAAATGGTCATTTACTGTTCTAGTTCATCAGGGTACAAATTTCAGAAATGACTTATCCCTGCTTTCAAAGAGCTGACAGTCTCGTTAGGAGCCAAACTTATAAACAGGGCAGTTGCATAAACTGCAGGGCCCAGTTTAAAGTGAAAACGCAGGGCTCTCCCTCATAGATTCCTAAGTATTTCAAAATGTTAACCAAGTATGGGCTCTTCTAAGGATGGGGACTTGAGAAGGCACAGAGGCATGTGCTTATAAGCATAATTATAATACAATATGACAGTATTTGCATAGAGATATGTGCAGAATACTGTGCGAGCAGAGGAGGGGATAGCTTAGTCTGGGCAATGGAGAATGCTTCTCTGAGAAAGTGATTCCTGGGAAGTGGATTCTGGGCTGAACCTTGAAGGCCGGACAACCCGGGGGCTGGGTCACCCAGGAATGGGGAGCTCAGGGAAGGCAAGTGTCCCACGGCCACCTCTCCACTCCAAACTGCCATAGCTTGCCACTTCGCTTTTCTGGTTTTTATTTCTTAACTTTTTTAAAAGAGAGACAAAGGGAGAGAGAAACAAACATCGATTTGTAATGAGTGGGAGTGGGGGCCACCTCCCACGTATTGATGCATTTATTGGTTGATTCTTCTATGTGCCCTGCCCGCTAATTGCACCTGTAACCTTGGCATATTTGGGCGACAGTCCAACCGATTGAGCTACCCAGCCAAGAGCAGCTCTTCTGTTTTTAATCCTTGAGGTTTCCATGCACCATGTTTTGGCTCTTCTTTCTTTGTCAATTTCAGACATTATCTTTTGACCTCAGAGAACAAGAGATGAGGGTCTTGCTTGCTTGAGAACTCCCTCATCTCGGTGCTCCTCCCATTATATTTAAATCTTCAGTTTAGTGTTTTTATCAGTTTCTTGGGTGACCTTGTAAACCACCTGCTTACGCTTGGTTTCTTGACAACAAGGTATCTCCAGACTCCTCTCCTTAAACCTCTCCTTCGCTCTCCTTCCACTTCCAAAATTCTCCAGTGCTCTCCAACAGAACCTTCTGGACAATTTCAATCTCTTTATTCAGAATCTTCCATAATGTTCCTGGGGGTGGGGGTGGGCTGTCTGAGGATCCTGTGCGCTGGTTGTGAAAGGGCTGGGCCAGGCTCTCGGCCCAAGTGTCCTTCTCTTGACCCAATGGCTGCTGCTCCGCTCTCCTCCATCTCCTAATCCACCCCCGCACCCCACCCCTCCCGTCCCATCCTCCAGAAACCTGCTGAGACCTCCAGAGCTCTAATTTTCTCCCTCCACCTTTACTTTTGCTACTGTGGGTTTATATAGTTTTTCTACTTTTCTTCATCATTTTAATGGAGTCGTGGGAGGGAGGGAACAGGGCACAAAAAGAAATTGTGATCAGTCCGTCTTGAACTGAAAGTCCAGCCACTTTGAAGATTATTCTGCTTTTATAAATCAGGCGATTATGCTCAGAGAGTTTAAGCAGCTCCATTCCTGGCCGCATCATTGTAAATAACATGCCCTTGGGGGATGTCTTTGACGATGGCATCTAAAAGCCTGACGAGAAACAAGCCCCAGCTGTTAATGTCGCTGAATGTTTTTGATACCATCTAGCACTTTTGGATGTTCCTAACGCAGAGGATAACTCGATGTAGGGACCAGATTAGGCAGCGCTTCCCAGAAAGAGAAGTTTATGCAAACAAGAAGACACCAGTGGAACTTTCGTTTTATTCCTGGTGGAAATGTACAGCATCTTTTAATCCTTTCACTCCTCCACAGATGTAATCTATTGCAATAATCCTTACCTTCTCGTGAAATGAATATAAAGAAAATGAGAGGAAGTCTGAGACCAGGGACTGCAATTGTTTTTAAACTCTTATCTGTTCCCTAAAGGAAAGTTTTTACTCAATAGGAACTTTGTTTTATGTTCTCTCTCTGCTCTCCCAACAGCACTATTTTTAGCACAGTTGTTATTGACATTCGGACTGTGAGGTATGGGGTGTGCTGGGATGTGGAATATGTTTCATCTGTAAATTTAAAAACTTGTGCAAAAGCAGAAACACAAAACATGTCCTAGAGAGGATTTTCACTCTGCTGTTGAAAATATTGCCCTTAAATCTCTTGCCACTTAAACTGACAACCAGGTGGCACTGGTTTCTGTCCATTGCTATCAGCACATCTTCAAATTAGGAAGATCTGAAGTCAACTGAATTATTTCCTTCTCTACCCAGAACGACCCTTTCGCCTCAGCCCCAGTTGTTAGAGACGAGGAAACAGAACTTTTGTTTGCCCTGGTCTACGCAGTTCATACTTACAAAGAAGTGACCTGCTTTGTATGGTGTGGGGTTGGTGGGGGTACAGGCAAGAAAGCCACCTGCCTGGTGTCATTCTTAGGAAGGAGTAGAGTGTCAGGGAGTTCTGATCCCAAGGGGAGAAAAGTCCAACTCTCCACTTGTTTTGAGACGTTCTCATGTTTTTGGTTATGAAAAGTTATTCTTTTTATTGGAATTTCCTTGGACACCTTCCAGGTGCTAGGCTAGTTTTATGGGGCACCTTAAGCTTTTGCTCACATGTTCGCCTGTTTCTTGGAAATGGAACGATGAGGGTCATGAGGTTATCGGGCCTGAGCTGGGTGACCTGGGCAATGACTAGAGTGGGCTGCAGGCTGATATAATGCCCGGATAAAAGTCTCAGATTTTCTTTTAGTGGTTCAACTATGTTTATGATTTTATCCTCAGGCGAGCCTTCCCTTTTGTTACTATTTGGCCAGACAGGGGCTACTTGAGTTTGGATAAAATTTTCTACACTGGATCTAAACCTGTAAGATAACCTCCATGATCCCCGCCGACCTTCTGGGACGCAGACTTCATGTAAGCCCTTCCCCGGGAGCGTAGACCAGACCAAGTGACCCTGCTTTTAAGAAACAGTGTGGCCGAAGTGATATGATCGCACTTCTGAGACTAGGTTACAAAAGACTGGGAATTCTGTCTTGCTCACGGTCTCTTTCTGACAAGAGGTCAACTGAGTTGGGCAAGGGAGAGCTGAATTGACAGCTGTTGAGCAGCTGCTTCAAGCACCGAACCGATAATGAAAGAATTAAGCCTTTGATCACTTCCTGTGAGACTGTAAGCAAGAGTCCACAGCTGGAGAAGGGCCTACTCCCCCATTCCATTTCCCCGTGGAACGGTGCACGTGTGGAGGGTCAGGTATATCGGCAACCATGAGGGGTTGTCTCACTGTTGAGGAAGTCCCCAACAAAAGGCTCTGGCAGTTTTATGGACCCTGAGGTATGTGTATGTGTGGGAAGGGGGCTAGAAATAGGAAAGTACTGACTGAATCATGGGGAACAGTGTCTTCGAAGTTTCCCCTCTGCCGTTCATAAGAAGACCTCAGCAGAGATGCCCGAAGAGGACCTTGGCCCCAGGTCTCAGATGGAGACACCTAGGAATGAAGGCTTCGGGGCTGGGAGTATAACTGTGCAAAAGAGCATGCTGACCAGCGGGCCCTGACCTTGGCTGCAACTCCCCTCAGAGACTGTGGGGTGGTGGTTGTCCCTAAGTTTGGCGTAAGGAGGTCAGCTTTCCCTGCGAAGCCTGCCAGGGAAAGTCTTCGTGGTGACCTACGGGCAGGCCTGAAAGAGCACACGGGGTTTCAACCAGGAGCCAGACCCCTCAGTCTCCCCTTTCACTGCTGCTTTTTCACCCTGATGAAGCCACCTGTCTCCTTGTGAGCTGCCCTAAGGAGAGACCCTGGGTAAGACACAGGGGTGGCTTCCGGTCAACAGCTAGCATTGACCTGAGGTCCTCAGTCCCGTAGTCTCTGAGAAACTGATTCCTTCCGGCTTCGCTATGTGAGTGAGCTTGGAAGAGGTTCCTTTTCCAGCTGAACCCTGGGCTGTGAGCTTGTGTGAGATCCTTAGTGGGAGAACCCAGCTCAGCTGGGTCCAGATTCCTGACACATAGAGTCTGTGAGGTAGCAGGTGTTTGTGGGTTAAACCTCTGAGTGTCAGGGGCAATTTGTTATGCAGCTACAGATACTTAATACACACGCCCAAGATGTAGTGACCACTTTTTGGGAAACGGCTTTGGTCAGGAGCCTGTTTCTACGACATGTTGCCTTTTCTTTGAAAGGAGAGTATACGTATCGTGAGATTACATTCTTTTCCTAAGAAGGTATGAAGAAAAAGGGGCTGGTGGTATAGAAGAGGAGAGGGGGAAGGGAAGGAGATCATTGGTGATGAGTTCCAATGTCTCTGACCTTCAGCCTGCCGTTTTTCTTCCGTGTGTGGGATGGGAAGGAAAAATTTTGAAGTCAGAGAGTCTATTGTGTGTGCTGCGAAGGAATGGCAGGCAGACCAAGACTTATTTTTATACTAAAATACTTTTTGGAAATTTACCTATACTCGCTATTTAGTAGAGTGGTAGGAACGATGTGGAGAAGAGAAAGAAGGGGAATTTGAATGAAGATTGAGGCTAAAAGAGGCTGATGATAAAAAGGTGGCATCTCAACGAAATATCCCAAGACAGCTCTGCAAAGGATCTCACCTTCGGTGCCTGGGAATGAACATCTTAGCCTGAAAAACAGGAAAGCAAAACCCTGGAATGCTCCATACACGCCTCCAGGAAATGAGTGCCCTGGGTCGTGTTTAGTGATCAACACAGTCAGACAGGTGGGATGTGCCTGCTTTGCATGGATTATGTCCTGGACTTGGAATGAAAATAGGTTCAATAATAGTAACAAGGAAGAACCATAAAATTGGGGAAGTAAAGATGACACTTCCCCTTCTTTTGAAAGAGCTTCACTCTCCGGTCAGTTTCTAATGGTAGTCCTGTGTTCCCCAAGCCTCCAGAGCTGTGGTCGCCCAGAGTGGAGCCCTTAGCTTTCGCCTCAGAGTATTATGAGTATTCTGAAACTGAGGGAGAAAGAGACAGCTCTTGGATTTACTGTCTGTTTATTGCATGTAAGTAAAATCCCTCCTTGGTGGATCTATAAGTCATTGCTTGGCATTTCAAGATGATAAGGCAATTGATAGCATTGCATTCGGTAGAGCAGTGAGCTCTAAAGTGGGGCTCTTGGGATAGGATATTCATGCAGCTCTTTATAAGCCTGCCGCTGTGAAGTCCAGTGCTAAAGGCGCTTTTTAACTCCTTCGAGATTTGGAGAAGCTGTGTGCTCACTCTGCTTCGCTCTGTTTCTTCAATGGATGTTGTGTTAATGACTGCTTAGAATGCAGATCATGGGTTTGATTTAGAAAAGAACAATTCTGCATTTGTTTGGGTCCCGAGGAGTTCATTTGGGGAAACACTGTGTGGCTGCCCCCTTTTGAGAAAGCGTCTTCTTTGTGGAGAATCCCCCTTTGTGTGTAGGCAGCTGGAGGGGATTTTACTTTGATAGAAGTCACAGGCTTGACCAACTATCTCTGTATGAAAATGAGAACTTGGGTGACAGTTGCTTCACAGCTTTTTTTCCCCCCAGGGCACCTGGAGCATTTGGGTTTTTTGCTTGTGTATCTGTGAGAAAAATTTTACTGTAGAAGTCAGAGTCATAATCCATGAAGGCATGCATCCTTGACTATAGTAGCGGACTCTATTAGCATCTCGGTGCCTGAGCATTCGTTTGTAATGCTGTCCTAGGCGTTGGACGGTCACGCAGAGTCTGATTCCTTGGCAGCTGTTGATTTTACATAGAAAACGAGCAGAAGGAACACAGGTCCCCTCCTGCTCCCATCATATGAGCAGGAAAAGGACTTCAGTTTGTGTGCTCATTGTCATTCTTTAATGTATTTTAAAATTTCCTTTGTTTTCTTCCTTTACGTATTGGTGTTTTTTCTGGAGAGGGTTCTCGTATGAACGATGGCAGGCAGGCTGCACCAAGAATGTGCATCATCTGAGCATGGAAACAGGAAGCTCTTTCCTGTGGTAGCTTGCTGTGGCAATGAGCGATAAGAAGTTACTTCATGACTGTTGCCTGAGACTTTCCTTTTGACGCACGTATCCGCCTCGAGCAGCTCGCTTCTGCTTTCCATCGAGCGTGGAGGCCAGGCTGTGCGAGCTGGCAACCCAGGCACAGACCGACAGTTTGCAAGGGGTGTGTGAGGGCGAATCCTAAAAAATAAGTTTTGTGGTGTGGTGTTGGAAAAAATCCTGCAAGTGGGGGAATTACTGTCCTCTCGGCACACGTGACAGTGCCCGCCACAGAGTATGCTCTCTGTTATCTGTTGATGAATGAATGATTGGGATTGTTCATAAAACGAGGGTGGCAGGGTGGCCTTTGCTTCATCTCTGGTGCCCAGGCCCATAAGGAAAGGCAGGTTGGAAAAGGTCAGAGAAGAGGAGAATGAGAAAGAGGGAGGAGATGAAAAGAGGTGATGAGGATATGGTGGTGGAGTTGGAGGTGGTGGTGGAGGTGGTGGTGGAAGCAGTGATGGTGGAGGTGGTGGTGCAGAGCTGGACCTGGTGGTAGAGGTGACAGTGAAGGTGGTTGTGGTGGTGGTCACAGAGGTGATTCTGGAGGTCACGGTGGTGGAGGTGGTGACGGAGGTGGTGATGACAGCAATGGCGAGGGTGATGGAAGAAGTAGCAGTGAAGTAGAGGTGGTGATGGGGAGGGTAGAGTAACAGGGTCAAGAGAAAACATAGCTTTGGGGTTAGACACATGCATTCAAATCTGCATTGACCACGTACTAGCTCTGTGACCTCTGAACTCGTAAAGTGGTGGTTATAATAAACTGACCTTTTTGCGTTGTTGAGGGGGGATTAGTAGAAATATGGCTACACAATGTCTGCCCCTCATGGATCTTCCTTAAGTGGAAGTTATCAATATATTTTCTTCAGTTTTCAAATTGCCACAGTCATACTTAAAAATTTAATCACCACTTTATCTTGTCCTCTGTGTACTCTTTGGTATATTCTAAATTTCCTAAAATGAGCATGATTTTTAAGAAAGAATTATTTATTAAAAATAAACGAAAACCTAGTTATCAGTGTGGTTAAGCCCATGGTGGTTTATTTATATGAAGGAATACCATCAATAAAATGATGTTTATGGAAATATTATTAGCATTCATGCTAAGTAAAAGGAGCAGAAACACATTATTTTCAACCATGTAAAAATACTGTAGAGAGGCAAGATTGAGGTAATGTATTAAAGGGTGAATATATGATTAGTGGGTTTATAGCTGGTGGTTATATTAGTCTTTGTACTTTTCTATATTTTTCCAATTTTTTAAATTAATGGAGCATATCTGGAATACCTTAACCACTTGATAACAAAATAAATGTTGAGTTAAAATAAATGAACAAAAATTTAACCATCTTTTAATTTTTCACCAAAAATATGACAAAAGTTGCTTTTTAGTTATAGTGTGCTAAAGTTTGTGGTTCATTGCAATCTAAGAGATGATGACACTTATAAATCATGTTGTTTAATGGTTGTGGGGCATCCCCTTTGAAATTAAGACTCATGCAAAATCATGTAATAACTCTAAAGTAAGGAGACGTGAACAATGTCCCATCTGGGGCTGACTGGTCTAATTGGTTCTTGGAATCACATGAAAATGGGTTATAGTCTCTGGATGATTTATAACGGTCTCTAAACCTGTATTTGATGACTTTCTAGTAAGTTCAATAGTCAATTCAATAGTTAAGAGTTCTAAATTAAATTTAGATTTGCTGGCATAAGAGTCATTATTTTTTTTCAGGGAATGTTGACTTATCTTTATCATCTTGGTATACATGGGGAGACATCAGAAAACCATTTTTCTGGAGTTGAGAAAAAACTGTTGTGAGGAACCTGGGCATCCCACCTCACTGTCAGCCTGCCGCTATAACAGAGCCCCTTATCACTTACCTGAAATCAAATAATATGTAATCAAGTAATATAAGTCTCCTATCTTTGTCTCAGATATGATGAAGTGAGAGATACTTGGCAGATAAACGGGCAAAAAGATGAACAAATGTGAGCAAAAAACGGGACTCCCAAACTGACACAAGTGTTAAAATAGAAGTAGTCAAAAGTGGAAAGTTAACCAGTTTAAACTCACCACAAACTGCTAAAGTGTGGATGAACACTTTCAAAAAAGTCTGAATTAAAAAAAAATTGACCAGAGCTTCCGTGAAAAGTAGTTATGATTAAAAATGGAAGAAGGAGTTAAATAGAACGAACCTTATGCCCAGTGGTAAAACCCAAATAACCCAGTGTGGAATGCGAATTAAGCTAGATGTAGCAGCATGGTAGACTTTTGAATAGAGAGTCCATAGCATTTTCTGAATATTTCATGTGTGGAGCATTGAATAAAAACCAGTGATCTTACTGAATACTTGCTATGTTGCAGGTACTATAATCAGCACTTTTATTTCTACATGAACAAGTCCCAAAACAATCACTTCTCAAAACAATCCTGGGAACTAGCACCATTGTTGTTTCCGTGGAGTTAAAGCTCAGGGAGGTCGGGCACCCTGTCTGTCACCTCCCAGCCTGGCCGAAGCAGGGACGGCACTCAGCCCGCGACCTCTGTGCATCCTGAGCCTTGGCCTCCACTACCATCCTGCAGCACGCTTCGTTGTCTTCATTTATGTTAACCATTGTCTTACACAAAATAGTGACTTGAGGCCAAGAATTAGGAGACAGGGTGAGTATGAGCAGATATGCTTTCTACCTGGAAATCTTAGGTGAAATTCCTTTCTATTTCCTTATTGAGGAGGTAGTAGGAAGGAATTTTTCCTTATTTTCAGGGAACTCCTGTGTCCTGACATGATGGCACCTAAGTGGCTGTCAGTGTAGCCTAGTTGTTAGGCGGCTCAGTGGCCGACTGTGGGGAGTGCTTCTGAATGAGCAGGAACACGGGGGGCCGGAGGGGGCGGCAGAGTTCATGTCCATCAGACCCATCCTGGATGGTCCACCATGCCATCAGGATACAGGACAGTTCTAGGACCCCTCCCGGCCCCTTGTATAGCAACACCCTGTTAAATGCGAGAACACCAGTTTCTGTGTTGAGTGTCCGTGGACCCACATGGTGATCTTTACAAGAGGCTCTGGCTATCAGTGGGAGCAGCGTAGGCCTGGGTGAGGAGCCTGAGTTCTCTGCCCGCAGCATGGAACAGCTGTGTGCTACTCAGCAAGGCACTTCGCTTCTCCACACGTAACCTTTCTCATCTGTGAAAGCTGACATTGAAAATGCCTAACCGGTGTGGCCTGTTGTGTCGGCCAGCTGAGATGCGGTGGAAATGCTTTGAAGGAATTAAAAATAACACAAACCAAAGAGGTCTTCTGTTTTTGCACATATTCCATTTTCTTACCAGGTAGAGATGCAATTGGTGTGTAAAAGCTTTACTGGCAGAAGAGGATTAGATTCAAGGTAGCAGTGGGTGTTATGGGTTGACTTGTCTCCTCCCATCCCCAATGGTGAAGTCCCAACTCCCAGGACTTAAGAATGTGACCTCATTTAAAAATACAGCACTTGTGGATATAGTCAGTTAAATTAAGATGAGGTCACCGTGGAGTGGGCCTCTAATCCAATGACTGAGGATGTCCTGATAAGAAGCCAACCCTGTGCAGACAGAAACACCGTGGGAGAATGCCACGTGATGTTGAAGACAGAGATTGCAGTTAGGCAGTTGGCGGGCAACAAACGCTAAGGAATTGCAAACGACCACCAGAAGGCTAGGGCAAGGTAAGGAAGGATTCCCCCCTACAGGTGTCAGAGGGCGCAGGGTCCGCTGCCGGCACCTCGATTCCAGACCTCTACTCTCCAGAACTGTGAGAATAAATTTCTGTGGTTTTAAGCCACTAAATTGGTGGTATTTTGTACTACAGCCCTAGGATACTAATACGGGCGCTGAAAAATAAAAGTCATTTTAAAATGCTAGTGATAGACTCATCTGTTATATGGCTGGCAAGCCCTTCTAGGGACCATGTCCAACATGACTCATTTGTCTGACTTGAACCTGTGGCATTGGGCCTCAAACAGTAGAGTCACTTCATCATTGAATGAGAATGACTAATGACCCTAAACAATGAAACACATTTACAAAATGAAAATCAGGCTATTGTGAAATCTATAAAAGGGCATCTTTTCATAAAGTGAGTGTAGCTGGGGATTCCGGATTATTATACCGATGTGGCCATTTGCTAGATATGGAACATTAGTGTCTTTTGGGGAGGACGTTTACTTCCTCAAATTGTAGACTGAAAGAAAAGTTTAAATGTTCTTCATTGGAAAATTATGCGGTGTGATGGATTTGGGTACGCACAGAAAACCTAACACTCCAATCAAAGCCTGTAGCAAATGGAAACTCCCTAGTTAATGGAAAGTTGGGTTATCTTAGTAGTTTTATTCGTAATTGTTATTTCTTTTGATACATAAAGTTAATCTGGTACCTGAATAGCTATTTTAATGATGGTATAAACTACCAGATTTTAAGTACATTCTTAGGTTTCTCTGAAACCTAAGAATCTCTTAAATTCTCCTTTCAGTAGAGTTTAAATTACCCTAATTCCTTTTACTATAATTATCCCTAGCAGAACAACATTCTTTTAGCAGGAAGACATCGTTGTAGCAAAGGCAATTCATTTAATCTGTTCAAAACTAAAAACATCTTTTTGCTCCCCCTCTTAATTTTAATTTTCTTTAGACTTGTTATTAATTTTATATAATCTCTTTAAAAATCACAATGGGAATTTGTGACTGGATAGATTCCTTCAAATCTGAACAGAGTAGAATTTCTTTTTTTTTTTCCTGACTATCATGAAGGAAAATGCTTTCTTAGGAGTCTTGCACACTGCTTTCTAATGTCAGAGAGGATGGAGCATTTAACTACTTATAGGCAAATTTACGTGTGGGTATTGAACCTTGGTCTGAAACACAGACCTCTCAGAAAGGAAAGAAAGGAACCTGACTTGGATTGATGCCAGGCGCCTCCATTTAACAGCGTTCACTCCTATAGAAAGTTATTTGGCATAAGGTGTCACACTCACCCAGAAGACATTAGGCTACACTTCCACTGTTCTGTTTAGGGAAGAAAGCTTTAATTCTTTTCAAAAGCGAGCAAATGGCTATGAACATGTAAATCATACTTTTTAAGCTTTTAGTTTATGATTATTCCGTTTCGATATCTCAGAGTACAGCTCAGCATGGGGAAAGTTTGCAATAGTTCTTACGGTCTGATGACCACGAGGAGTCTGTTACTTTCTTGAACATGTTGGAAGATTCGGCTATTTTAGTAAATTAATGGGTTGCAGCAGGAACATTTTATTCATTCACTTAAAGTGCCTGGCAGTCATAACAACCTTGTTCTTTCCACCTGTTTAAAGCCTGAAGCGAAATACGCTCAAGGTCTTATTTTCTGGCTCCCTGTTTGGCCATACATCCCTACCTCTCTCACCAACCAACTGAAAAAGCAAAGAGTTGTTCTCAGTCGGGAGCGTGAATGTTAATCGTATAATATGACATATCCCCATTTTTGAATACTTAACATTCAACAAATGCCTATTGAATGCCAAATATTTTCCATGTATTTCATTGCAAGAGAATGGGGAAGATCATCCTTTCAGGTCCCTTAAATCCTCTGAATTATAATAATAACACCCTTTCTTGGTTAGATTCGGTTGCAGCCATTCTCCCAAAGAGAAGGATCTGAACTAGAAATCTTTGTCAAATAGGGCCATGGTTTTCCAGCTAGAGCTGGATTTCACCCTAGAACACAACACAAGCTATTAAGATTTTCTGCACTTGGATTTTCAACTTGACTAATCAACTAGAGCCACTTTTGTGTAGATAACAGGGACTTAAGAGGGAATTGTCGAGCAAGGCTTGAGCTAGGCACTAGAGCACTATTAGTTTTATTTTGTGAACACTCACAAACATTCCAAAGTTATGTACAAATCAGTTGCCTTGCTGGGAATGCCAGCCATTCTGGGCCCAGATGCCAGCACAAGAAGACCTGAGCATTCATCAAAGCAGGGTAAGTGAGCAGAGCATTTTAAGGCTCAGCGAATCCCTCCAACGTGACTTTACTTTCAAGTCTTGGTGTTCCCGGTAGTCACAGCATCTTAGACATGGGGTAGAGTTACACCCATTGAGGAAACCGAGGCTCAGAATGGTTAAGTGGCTTGACTAAGGCCATACTACTAGTGAATGGCTGAGCTGAAGCTTGACTCTAGTTTACTGTCTCTTATAGAAGGTTTTCCTCCTTTGGAGTATTCTATTTCTTGACCGTTATTTGGAAATCATCTCTACTGATTTATCATCTAGGTGAAGTTTGAATTCAGGTCTAACCACCTGCTCCCCAGTATCTCCCAGCCTGGTTCATCCCCCCAGGTATGTGTCCTTAGTCTTACAAATTGAGTGTCGGGAGGCCCCTGCTCACCTGTCTCGGGTGTCTGATGCCAGAGCTTACGCCACAGAATCAGACACCAAACCTATTTTAGCGAGGAGGGAATTTAGATTTCATTTACTCTGACCCTGCCGCTTAGGGGACAGGGAACTGGGGTCCAAAGAGATCCAGTGATTTCCTAGCTCGTTAGAGGGAATGCTCAGTTTACTGCCAAGATTGTCTGAATTCTAGACTCTTTCCACTGCTAAATCTGGTTTAAAATGAACATATTCTTGGGAGGGAAAGTCTTTCAGTTGTTAACTAACACTAGTGTGTGCATTAGCCAATCAGATCTTTCCAACAGAGCTCTTTTGGATTGCCAGACCATCTGGCCTGCTCCTCCCACAAATCGATCTAATAAGTGCCTAATCTAGACCCTCTAATTGCTAACTGCCCAGCAACAAAGACTATATCATATCTTTTTGAAGATTCTTTCAGCTTTTCTCATGTAAATGTCTTTCTGTATAATGAGGTATTGTCCCTCGTGTGTGAAGATTGTAATGATTTACTTTATTTCATCCTTCCTCTCTCCTAATTAATACTCTTTCCTGTCAAGGCTTTGCATCACGACATGCTGGGATTGAGAGGGCATTCTGTGACCAAGGAAAAACTTTAATGAATTGGGTTATCTGAGGATCCAACCCATGACTTACAGTGACTCCCTGGAGACCATACGGAAATGAAGTCGATCTAGTTTTGGGGACCTGTCCAAGGGGATCTTCTACAAGGCAGCAATTAATGCTTTTCCATTAGATCAAATTTATTTCAAGTCTTCCTAACCACAGTTCCCTCCAGGGTCCCCACCAGGCCTGCTTCAAGATCAGCTGAGCATCGATGTATTGCAAGACTTTTGGGGAACCTTGGGGTCACACGTACTTTTACAGACAATGTTTTCTGACCCTATAATTCACCTGTTTTACAACAGAGCCCCTGGCTAGCCTCCCTTTCTCTCTTGAGCCTCCCTCATTACGTGACAACTCCTCTTAGGCTCAGAGGGTGTCGGTGCTGACCTTCTACCTGGTGGTTTCTCTGGTGATTTAAAAGTCTGCACAAGATAGGGGTGGGGAGGGCACTCCTAACTGGCGTAGACGACATGGGAGTTCAAGCATAACCTCCACACAATTGCTTGCGTCTGAAGTTCCAAAGGAGAGAATATCCTCCAAGTTTTTCAAGATATTTTTATTAAAAAGTTTTTAACACACACGCATAAACAACCAGTTTTAGCTTCTTGGTGTGTTAACTTTAGGCTCTCAGATGAGTATTTTTCATTCATGGGCTTTCCCCAGAAGGTGAATTTGCCTCCTCAAAAGTTATCAGTAGGTCCACTGTGTTGCAGGGTATGAAGTATGAAAATGTCATAGTCCTTGATTTTTCAGGTACATTTGACCTACACATGAATTAATGAAACCGTAGCAGGGTTTTCTTGATGGGAACTGTACCTTTTAAATATGGAAATAAAACGATTCCTTTTTTAAGGTTTACCTTTAGCTAGCGGACTATAGAAAATGCTGTGTCAAACTTCAGGACTGAACTAGGCTGTTTGTGACCCTAGAGGCCTTGGAAGTCAGGTATAGTGATCGAGGTCAAGAGATAATCAGAATTTAGGAAGACCCAGTTCCGTGGCCGAACATACGTATGACAGGCACTGGAAGAGGAAGTTCTTGGAACAGTTTCAAAGTTGCATCCAAGAAAAGTTCCTTGGGCAGAGGGTTAGTTGAAAGAGAGGCTATAATTTTAAGAGTCCTGTCAGTATTCTGTTGAAAGGAAAGTTGTTTCCCACCACATTTTGATTTGGGGGAGTGGTTTGAATTGAATCTCTTTTGTCCCATACTTTTTAAAAAACTGGATATTGCTTTCGCTGTTCTTGGTTATAGCCGTGTTCTCTCACAGAGGATTATCCTTACGAGGAAGTCATTGGTGGGTAATATTGGATTTCAATTGTTCTAAACGCACACACACCTAGTCTTTTCACTCTCTCCTTGCCGGGGGACCAAGAGTGTGCTTCTGGTGACAGAGGTATGTTGTGCTGTATTCTTGCATGTGGAAGCTTCATGTTAGCTAGGAATGAATAAGAAGTTTTTGCAGCACAAATACCAGGGTGGGGCCAGGAAGTCCTCTGCAGATTACTGAGAGGAAAGCAAAGATTCAAAACGGAGACATCTTGATTTGGGCTTAGATTATAATTTCGCCTGATGTCAAGAGATTTAGTGTTTTTCATCATTTGCTCCCTCAGTTTTTCTTAACACAAGACTGGTTACAAACTGTCTTAATACAGGCTGATACAAATCTGTTTGACAGTCAAATGAGTAGGGGCTCCATGAAAATATAACTGATATTCTTTTTTGCATACTCGATATAAGAAATCATGACAGAGTTGTTAATCTGAAGAGCTGCTTAAGAATATTACTCTTAGCTGATTTTTAAAATAGTATTTTTTAACCTTTTACTCCTGCTTTGCAGAAAAATTAGAACCTAAACTCACATTTTTTTGTGTGTGCAGTCTGATATCTAGGATCGTTTCTTTGTCATCTTAGGAGACTTATGCTTAGTAGCCTTGAAAAAGAGTTCAAAATATTATTTCCTGCTACTCATAAGGCACCAGTCAGTGTTTTAGGTTGGGTAACACTTCATATCACATTAATTAATCATAGAACATACTTTGGAATTCATTAATTGCTGATTATTATTTATTTGGTTGTGTTTCAAAACGGTAACATTGACTGCTTAAGTTGCTTAATTTTTCTAAAGTGGGACCAAGAATCTAGGATAATTAAGTAGAATGGGACCCTAAAGCATCATCTGGTCTCAACTCTTAGATTTTAGACATGAGAACATTAAGGCTGAACAGAATCTGAGTCTTTAATGAAATCACATTTAACTAACTTGCAGCAGAGGGAAGAAAGAAAAAGAGGTTTAAACGTTTTAAGCACGCTTCTTCATCTCACATGCTAATGTAATGAAGTATTGCAATATTACAATGCACACGTGCATTGTAAATCTCAAGCGTGGGAAAAATTTTAATTGTGGAGAAATTTAACATGCAGCATTTCCCAATTCATTGATTGAATAGCCTCTTTTAACAGAGAATCGAGCCAACCAAGTGTTCATCAGCCATACTTGAGAAGCACTGTTCTTTAGCTCACCCAATCTTTTCATCTTTTAACCTTGTGTTTTTTACACGTGAAACGAAGAGATAGTTTTACATTTTATTAGCATAGTTCTAGAGACACAATAAAAATGAGAACTTAGGACACTGATGGAAATCATACGTATATGGATGACAATAAAAGTCTCTGGCATGTTTTTGTCCTGAATCATCAGGACATAACTTAGATTTGAATCCTAAAATAATGAACTAAGTGGTGAGGGAGTGAGGGGTTTAATATTCAATAGGTAAACCATAAAATGAAGGCAGAGAGATGAGAAATATTTTGTTTCAAGGAGAAAATATTCTTAAATTATATGACTGCATATGGAGACATGAACCATGGATCTCTTTTTGCTTCTTCTCACTCAAAAAGGTCTGTCAAAATTTTGATGATGACAATTGTGTCAGTTCCAAAGAATGTGTTTCTATAGTTACTATTTTATGTAAAATTAAATATATTTGCTTACATTAAAAAATATCACATCCAAAGAAAACATCATTGTCATGGCCAAGACTGTACAGACTGCATAGAATTCATTTGAGACTTTTATTATTCCTCCCTCAGAAGCACGTTAGAGCTGGGAGGAAAGAGATTTCCAGTGGTCACCCAAGCTGTAGTCCCAGCACGTACAATAGTGGTTGACCCAAAGTAGATTCTCAGTCAATATTTTTTGGCTAAAATAATTAAGTTTATTTTATTAAGTAGTTATTGTTAATTGAAAAGGTAATGTAGACATACATTTAACATTTTAAACATTGTAAAAGAACACACAATGGAAAGTTATGTTGAGTCTTCACTCAAGACATCTAGGTTCCCATCATAGAAGTAACCACTGTAGCCAGTTTGCACAATGTTCTTCTAGAATGTTCTATGCATATTTAAGCATGTATACATATCTCTGTATAGGTAGATATGGATATATGTAATATACATGCATAGTTATTTTTACACAGTGGTAGAGACATAAAATGTAGATTGTTCAACATCCTGATTTTTCCCCACTTGAATATCTATCTTAATGACACATATTTTAAGAATTGCCTTTTGATATCTCATTGACATTTTACTTTCCATTGCTTTAGAACTGAGGTTGACATTTTATATGTTATAAACCATTTGAGTTTCTTTTATATGAACTGCCTCTTAGTTCTTTGCTGACTTTTCTATTGGCTTAAAGGTCTTTCATAACTGATTTGTAAGAGGTCTTTATATAATAATGAAATGAACTCATTGTCACATGTGTTGAAATATTTTCCCTAGTTGATCATTTTGGTTTTTGACTTCGTATGATATTTTTTTATGTGTGTGCAGAAAAAAAATTTTTTTAGGTAGTCACATGCACTAATCTTTTTGGAATTTGTGTTTAGTATACTGTTTTAAGAGCTTTTAATTTCCTTGAAGAAATATATTCTCCTGTGTTTACTTATAATAGCTTTATTATTTTATTTTGTATAATCAAAACTTTGATTCGCCTGAAATTTATTTTAATGAAATATAACTTTATTAGATGTTTTCTACATGGCTAGTCAGTCGAATAAGCTCCTACTGATTTGAAATACTGTTTCATATTCTAAATTTTGATATATTTAAGCATTCATTTTAAAAAATTACACTTTGTTAGTATGGAAAATTTCTAACTTATAAAAGTAGATACTGAATATCAGTGATTTTTACATTTTTGGCCTTCCTTCTGTTTCTCAAATTTATGGAGACTAATCTCATACTAAGATGTTACAAAAAAACCCCAATTTTATCGAGGTATAATTGATGTTTAATAATCACATATTTAAAAGCATATAGTTTGATGAGTTTTAACTTGTGTACAATCATATAGCTGTCATCACAATCAAGAAAATGTAATCCTTCTCTCCAATCTTTCTCTATTTTCCACATCCTCAGGCAACTTCTGATGTGTTTATATTACTGTAGATGATTTTATACTTTCTAGGATTTATGTACTCTTTTTTTCTCAGCCTTATGAGTAAAAATTTATATATATATAAATATATGAAATATATATAAACATATATGTTGTGTGTATATATATATATATATATATATATATATATATATATATATAGTTTGAGCTGTGTTAGTAGAACGAGGAACATCCTGAGCAAATGCCTTCCAGGGAGAGGCTCAAGGATAAACCTAAATCTATATGATGTTGGCCTTATATGCTGACTTTAGAACCTGATTAAGGATAAGCTATGACTCCACAGTAATTTTTCCTATTTAGATGGGCATATATATATATCTATATCTATATTTCAATATATATATTGTTTGAGAAAATGCATAGTACCCTAGGAGGTGCTTCTCTAAGTGTGCAAAGTAATGGCTGGATTTGAGCAACTTTTTCTATTATTTCATAAAATTGAAGGTCTAGCAATAGTATGTCTAAAAATCTACTGTTACAGTTTTTAATCAGTGTGACAGCATTTAAGAATATTAAGGAGCATTTAAATTCTCATTTGTACCAAATGGTTTGTTAGAGCCAGGATTCCTGGGCCTCTTGGGAATGAAGCTTTCCCTCCGGGGTATTGCAGCCGTTCTCACCCATCTTAGTCTCTCTCCTTTTATTTTACCCAACCACTTTTTCTCCAGAGTATGATGAGCTATGCATGGCCTAAAGATAATCAAGAATAGAAAAGAAAAAAATCGAAGTATTGACTTAGACACCAATAAGAAAAATAAGCCTCAAAATTGTTAAAAAGAATTATTACCTTTATTTTTGCTTTTTGATACCTAGGAATTATGATTAGCTTCTAGGATTTATCATTACTCAGGAGATGTTTTCTTTCTTTTAAATTTTGCTTTGTTATTTCCTATGATAACAACACAAATAAAAATGAGAAAACAGATTTGTGGGTTGAAACCCAAAAACAACAGAATGAAAGTCAGACAACATTATTCTAAATTGGTATTTTGAAGGGAATATTCTTATGATGTAATTATGCTTTTTATTTCTAGACAAATGTCTGAGTTTAAAATATGATTGACTTCGTTTGGTGGGGGAGCATTAGAACAGATGTTTGTGCTGTGATTCGAAATTTTGGGGACCTAGGCTTGATGACCTCTTGAAAGCCACGAACTTTCTATTTTTGTGTGTGGAAAGCCCACACTTGAAGTTGTGTGCTGAGGGCCTGAAACAGGCTTCAGACATGTTTGTGTCAGTGGACGCTGTCTTCAATTGCAGCCCTGCTAGCCTCAGAGTACTATGCCCAATCCCAGTTCTTGCTTTCAGAGGCTTCTTAAAAAAATTGAAGTGGGATATTTTCCCCTTCATATCTCAATTTAATTTTGTGCTTCTCACACACTGATAAAAGAAGACATGACCCGTGCTTTGGTTTGGCTTGGAAAGTAATGACTGATAGCAAGTGAGGGTACTGAAGCCAGAGGAGGAAAGGACTTGAGAGGGGCATCTTAGTCTTGTTTTCTTTACATAGAAATGTCTCAACGCAAGAGTAAGAGCCATGTTTGGGACAAATATATTAAAAAATGTTTAGGAGGCACATTTTCCAGCCATGTGATGATGAGAAACAGATGTAGATGCTGTTAAATCATGTCAAATATGAACTGCCTCTGTTCCCTGTGTATGTGTGTAAATATTTAACTCGGAAAACAGTCACAGGGGAACCACGGAGTACTCGTGGAAGCAGGAAACCACAAATTGTAGGTCTGAAATTTACCATACATGGTTTGAGTCTAGATAAGTAAAACCAAATGAAGAGACAATGAAAGTTTTATAAATAGTTCATATTTTTTACTAGCGGGGGAGGGGAGAGGAAGGATTAGGAAGAATTTTAATATACTTCAAGTACAAACAGTCTATTTAATTACAACCAGAGCACTAAGAACCACATGATAGACATTTAGTTACACATTTGATTCTAGAGTATGTTACCCATCTAAGTAGGAAAAATTACTGTGGAGTCATAGCTTATCCTTAATCAGGTTCTAAAGTCAGCATATAAAGCCAACACCATATAGATTTAGGTTTATCCTTGAGCCTCTCCCTGGAAGACATTTGCTCAGGATGTTCCAAGTTCTACTAACGCAGCTAGTGTTGGGACGGGCCCCACTCATATCTTCTGTAGGTTCCGGGTAATGAAAGAGTTTGGCTTTCGTTTATGGATCAAATTGGGGAAGGAAGTAATTATGGATATGGAATTTAATATCTTTAAAACTAGAAGCACCCTGTGATTCTAGTCAGGTGGAAACGAAAACAAACTTGTGCCTTCTATCTCCCCCATTTCAGGGGTTTACATTCCTTGGGGAGAAGCATGAAATGAATTTACCCTAGTCTATTACTTTATATGTTTTCAAGTTTAATTTTCATGTCATCAGAATGGTATTGTCTCATCACTTCCTACACTTAAAATTGTTTTATCAGAGTATAGTTTCCACATAGTGAAATGTACAGGTTGAGAGTACTGTAATTCTGAGTTTTGAGAAATACATATACTCACGTAACCCACCGTTACCAAGATACAAAATATTTCCCCTCATGCCCCATTATAGTCACTGCCGTCACTCTCTCCTAGGCTAGCATTTTTCTGATTTCTTTCTAAGTTAGTTCGTGTTCTAGAACTTTGTATCGATGCATCACATAGCATGTACTATTTTGAATTTGGCTTCTTTTGTTTGTCAGCATAATGTGTATGAAATTAATTTATGCCGTTGCAGGTATAAGTAGTAGTTCATTTCTGTTTATTGCTGTCCATTCTGTCACATGATGAATCACAAGTTGCTGACCTCTTTTCCTGTTGATGGGTATATGGGTTATTTCCAGTTCGAGACTGTTACAAAGTCACTACGGAGGTGCATGTATGAGTCTCTATAGGACTGTGTTTTCCCTTCTCTTCAGTAAGTACTATAGAGCACAGCTGGTCATAGGGTATTTATGTTTAGCTTTATAAGAAACTGACCTACGTTAAAAAAAATTGTTGGAACCTTTTACACGTGGTCAGTAATGTATGAGAGTTCCAGTTGTTCCTCATCTCACCAACATTCTTTAACTTTTGCTGTTATTGTAACACCTCATTGAGATTTTGTTACACTTTCCTAGTGATTCGCTGTACTGAGCATTGCTTTGCATACTTACTGGTCATTTGTACATCCTTTGTGAAGTGTTCAGCTCATTTGCCCATTTTAAGCTGGTGTATTTGTCATTTTATTATTCAATTGGAAGAATTCTTTATATATTCTGGATATAAGTCCTTCACCAGATACATGTTTCGTAAATATTGTCTCAAGTCTGTCATTTGCTTATTTTATTAATGTCATTTTTGATAAGCAGAAATTTTTAAGTTTTTTTCTTTTTATTTAGTGCTTTCTGTATCCTTGGTAAGAAATCTGCCTACCTCAAGATTTGGAAAATATTCCTCTAACTCTGTAAGCTTTATAGTTTTAACTTTGATGTTTAGGTCTACGAGGTAGGAATTGGAGTTAATATTTTCTCGAGTGGATATCTACTTGTTTCAGAAGTATTATTGAAAAATCTTTTTATTCCTGCATTGATTCGATTTGGTGCTTTTGTCAAAAATCAACTGACTTTTAAAGTGTGTACTGATTTCTTAACTTTCTCTTCCATTGTGAATTTGTATATTTTTATACAGATATCACACTGTCTTGATTGTCACAGCTTTATTGTATATCTTTTAATATTTCTTATCTATGTTTTATAGTTTTTAGTGTAGAGGTTTTAGATATCCTTTGCTAGATTTATCCATATATACTTTGTGATTTTTGATGCTATTTTAAGGGTATTATTTTTTAAATGTAATTTTTCATTTTGTTCATTACTATTATACAGAAATATTGTTTTTATATGTTGATATTGTTTCCCAAGGCCTTGAGAAATTCACTTATTATTTGTGTAGTTGTTTTGTAGATTTCTTTGGATTTTTCTGTACATGTAATCATGCTGTCAGTGAATAAAGATAGCTTTTTTCTTTTTAAAGATTTATACTTTTATTTATTTTTCTTGCATTATCACATTGGCTAAACCCACCAGAAAATTTTGAATAGAGCTGGTAAGGATGAATAGTCTGGTATTGTTTCTGATCTTAATTGGCAGGTGATCAGTCTTTTACCATGAAGTATGATATTAGCTGTAGCTTTTTATACATGTCAGTTTTCAGATTGAAGAAATTTCTCCTATTAATAATTTGCTGACTTTTAAAAATTTTATCATAAATAGCTTTTTGTCAAATGCTTTTTCTGAATTAACTATGGTGATTATGTGATTATTCTCTTTTATTTTGTCAGTGGGCAGAATTATATTAATTAGTTTTCAAAAGCAAAAGTAAATGCATTGCAGGAGATGTTATACATTTATATATGGCTGAATTTTATTTGCTAATATGTTAAAAAAATTTTTTTTAGAGAGAGAGGAAGAGAGGGAGAGGGGAGAGAGAGAGAAACATTGATATGCGAGAGATACATTGATGTGTTGCTTCTCACACTCCCCCAACCTGGGACCTGGTCCGCAACCCAGGCATGTGCCCTGACTGGGAATCAAACTGGCTACCTTTGGGTTTGTAGGTCGGCACTCAGTTCACTGAGCCACACCAGCTAGTGCTATTTGCTAATATTTTAAACAGACTTTTGTTTTTGAGTTCATGTGGGATATTTGCATATAATATTCTTTTCTTATAACTTCCTTCCCTTCCTTCCTTCTCATAACTTCCCCAGGATTATACTAACCTCATAAAAATAGGTTAAAAGTGTTTCCTCTATCCTTTTCTAGAAATCGGAGTTAGTAACCCTGCCTTTATTGCAATGTTATTTTGCAAATCAATTGAATGAATATATTAAAATCTTTAAAACATGTGATATACTATATACAAATAAAGTATTATTTTATCACTTTTTAAAATATTATATTAGTATACCACATTAGCATTCTATTACATGAAATCCTGTATTCTGATATTTCTAATCTATATCAACTTCCTTTCTCTCTCCCTTCCTTCCTCCTTCTCTCTCTCTTTCTTTCTTTCTTTCTTTCTCTCTCTTTCTTTCTTTCTTCCTTTCTTTCTTTCTTTCTTTCTTTCTTTCTTTCTTTCTTTCTTTCTTTCTCATACTTAATTGGAAGACAGTATATTTAGCTCTAGGTTAATAAACAATTAAATCAGATGTTGTCTACTCTTTATAGAACTTTCTTATAACTACAAGAAGAGACATGAAATCCAAAGTTCACTCTGAAATATTAACTACATCTCCAACATGGTTTTGTGTTAATATTTAAATGTGTCCTAATTCTTCAAACTAGTGGTCCACGTATGGGGAGGTCTCCCCTCTCCCCACCCCCCCCCAGCATCGTACTGCCTCACTCACCCCCTTCCCTCAGTGGGAGGGAGAGTTCATGCCAGTTGTACGGCTAGAATATACATACTTGATTATATACACATCTTCAGAAAATATTCTAGAATCATACTTACTCTTTCAAAAAGATGACGCTTGAAGAACACTTTATTTGAAAGCCAGTATACCTATCAATTTTGACCTGTAGCTCACTGTTATTTCAACAAAATAAAAACCATTTGCTTAGAGAGGGCGGAGTGAATTTTCACAGGGGGTGAGGGAGGAGGAGAGGATTCTGTTTGCACCTAGCATCTGAAATGCAAATATATGTTTATCAGTCTAAAATTATTTCTTTCTTCATCTTGAGACATCTTTGAATCAGTTAAATAGAGACACCTTTGAATGATTTAACAGTCTGTCTTCTCACCTGACTGAGGTCACAATTCTTGTCCAGAGTGGAGGTGCACCAAGGAGAAGGAAGGGACTTGCCAAAATAAAAGGACCTCCACTCATTGCAGGACAAGGCCAATGTTAGGGCAATCCAGCCTGTATTTTACTAAGTGCCACCTACAGTAAAGGTCAAGAATTTATACGTACTAATCCTGATCCTTTGTTTCTGTAGTTTGATCTTCATTAACTTCCCAACAAATGTTTAAAACCTTGAAATTGATGGTGTCTTCCCTATCTGAAGATGTGTCAGGGAATCAGTATCCCATGGTCAAACACAGGGACCTAGTAGGCCCAGACTATCAGCTCCTGAGCTGGACAGAGATAATACAAGACTGAGGCATAAAGGACTTAGGACACGGTCATCGTCAGTGGTGGATACTGGCGCATTCCCACCTGTGCTCCTCGCCGCAGAGGAGATTGCCTTAAGCCTCGTTCCCTTGCTCTTCACTTTGCCTTGTGCTTTATACAATAATTACATTTGAAATGAAGATCTTGTCATTGAACTCCATACCGGGCATCTGAGCTACTTGTAACTCCATTTATTATATTAATAAAGAAGCTGTTACTAGAGAAGATCCTTGATTTTCAGTATTTAGATCTTCAGATTTCTAAGGATTCCCCCACTCTTAGAACTTAATCTCTGTGCTTTTTATGGGCCCCCTTTCCCTACAGAAAGGCCAGAAGCACAGGAATGCTTTGTCCCATGTCCCATAGAAGTGTCCACGAACACTGGCTATTAAGTGCTTAGGGTAAAAGCAAAAACATTCGCTGCTTCTGTTCCTCTGAGACTTTCAGTCTGATGTGACAGATGTTAATGAAATAACCAAAGAGTAACTATAAAAGCCATAATTATAATGTAGGTGGGGCCCTGTAGGGGAAGGAACCCAGTTCTATGAGACCTTATCTCTGAGACTATTGAAGATTAAAGGTATTTTCAAGGACTTGTCCTTTTGTGGTCTTGATCTTATCTCATTTCATCTTTTACAAACTGAGAGCAGCTTTTCATAATGTATTTTTAATGTAAAGGCTTCAGGTCAACTGGTGAGATGGTCAGCACATATGAGAATGCAATTAGAATCACAGCAATTAATATAGTACTGATATTTCCTCACTATGCATTAAAGGAGATCCTTTAGTGTTAGAAGATGCAAAAAAATTCTTAGGATAGTTAGACTAGGAAAAGAAACAAGAGAGGAGGCGTTTAAAAAGGCGAGCAGATGCTTTAATGTTTTCCAGGTAGATAGATCTGATCTTTGATTAGTTTGTCCTTATTATCTTTGTTAATAATGTGTGTGTGTATGTGTGTGTATATATATATATTCCTTTGCATTTCTATTTATTGGATCAAATTTATATATGTATATATATATTACTACCTCATTCATCTTTGAGAAATGCTGGGCATTCTTTTGGAAGAACTGCTGGGCACTAGGTCATAATACCTGCTTTGATTCTTCTGCTGTCATTTACCTAGGCAAGTTCCCCCACGTTCGGCTTAGTTTCTCCAGCTCTAAAATGAGCTGATACTAGTCCAAGGATTTGGTTTTATGATAAAAATAAAGTGAGGTTAACTTTGTATAGAGTATACGAATGTAAGGGATGTGATCATTAGCATAGGAGCAAGGTTAATCCCCTTCTTAATGTCGGAGGAAAGATCAGTGACGTGGCAGAGGCCAACTTGTGGAGTAGTGGCAGAAACAGGAACAGAGGATGAAGTTTCAGCTCCTTAGGGCTTTCTGGCTTCTGGCTTTTTTTATAAGTTCACACATACAAATATACATCACCTTGGAACTGGCGAAATCTTGCGGGGAACTCAAGATTTAAAAATTTTAGCTTCAGTCATAGTTGATAGGTTGAAGTGATTAGTGCATGTGGAGAGCTGTTATTGCAGAAACTGGAACGCATGATGGACCTGTATGACTTCAGGAGGTGACAAGCAATTCAACCTTTGTGCCCCAGGGTGCCTGCAGTTCGATGGTATCTGAGCCATCGTGCTCCAGGGAGGGACCAGTCTGTGAGTCTTGATCAGCAGATAAAGAAGTACTAGGAAAATCACCCCAAAACTGCAACTGTTAACCGATTAACCTTTTTTTCAATCCCCTACCTACCCTTTCTTCTCCTTATAAAAAAGTTGGCATGAGATGAGATTTTAAGACAGTTTTTGAGGATACCTAACTTGCCATCTTCTCAGATCACCGACACCTGAATACAGCATCCATAAAGATTCAATCCTTGTCTCTACTTTTTGGTTCAGTGACAGGCAGTAACAGAAAAACCTTATTAACTGGAATGAGGACTGGGCTTCACAGTGACTGGATTTAAGTCAAAACATGTTTTCTTAATAGATACAATGATATAGACAAATAATAAAGGGAAATGTTTCAAATGTTAAACAGAACAGACTTTTCTAGCCCCTTGAAACATTTTGGAGGCATAATTTATATAGTGTTAATTTAAAATACCATCTATTAGATTCTCTGAGACACTTCCGTGGCATCGATTTGTCTTTATAAGGTAAATAAAAATATACACTTAACAGTAATTTAAATAAGATTTTCACAATTGAATTGAACAGTAAGTTATTTTTATATTTAGAAATTAATATATCAATTTATTGATAATATGAAAATAAAGAAAATAAGGAGATTTGGATTAGGGGACAAAGTAGGTGGTGATGCCATTCATCAAGATGAAGATGAAGAATACATTTTTATTTTTAAGGAAAGATAGTGAGTTCCTTTTTTATTTTTTTTAACATGTTTAGGAAATTGTGTTACATGGAAATGGGGGATGATCAGTGGGCAATTCGATGGGCATTTCTGGAGCTCAGAATGTAATCCTGGCTTAAAATATAGTTGTGGGACTCATTGGAATTGGTGACACTTAAATAAAATATAGCCTGATAAAGTAAGAACATGACCAGGACCCCAGAGAACTCCAATATTTAAAAGATTAAAGTAGACAAAAGGGAGCAGGAAGTCTGAGGAGAGATGACAGGAAGGTGAGGAGAAGACTGGGGGAAAGTGAATTTCTGAAAGGCACGTCAAAGGAATATGGAGTTGGGCTTCTGTGCTGTGGGAAGGTTAGTAAGAAAGGGATTGAAAGTGCCCACTGAATTCAGCAGTGAAGAGAATGGCTGCCAGCTTTGACGCGAGACCCTGATGCAGCATGAGCCTGAAGTCCACCTGCAGGTCTTAGAAACAAATATGTGTGGGCATTGGAGCAGAAAGAGCTAATTTCTTTCACGAAGCTTGACCGAAGAAGGGAAGGTTAAAACCAAGCAGTGTCTAAGCATGACTTTAGCGGTGGGATTTATACATGGTTATGCATTGGGAGAAAAGAGTAGAAGGGAATACATAATATTTAATAACTGTTAGTTTTTCCTTTTTTTGGCAAATCGTATTACAGTCAAACCTTGTCAGATTCAGAACTTGTCAAACCTGGGACTCGTTGCATTTTGATGAGAAAAAAATATTTCATCACTCAGCACTCGCTCAGGCCTCAGTTGCACTTGCTAGAGCTGGTATGAGTCACAATGCAGCCCCACAAGAGAAAATTTCTTATGGGAAAGGTCCATTTCGTACGCGTTGGTTTCGGCAGTCGCCGGGAGCTGTCACCGTATTTGAAAGAGAGAGTGTGTTGCAGCAAACGTTAGCCTTCCCCATAGGTCCCTTTACAAAACTTTCCTCACCTACGATGACTTGACATACTTATAAGGCAGTTCCTTATTTTTTAAAAAAGTAAATGTACATGTTTACACTTCTAAAATGACAACTACGAAGAACTGTGTAGCCCATTTCTAACGGGCTGTCCTAGTGTTTCTGAGTCACAGATATCACAACTAACCTTACACTGGAAATATTCTCACCCTGGAAAAGTGACAACAAATTAGAACACTCAAAAGTATTACTACCTTATAGATGCTCTAGAAGTTACAAGTGCATATTACTTTCCCATCGTATTACATTATGGGGCTGGTATATTTACAGTTTTTTTTTAAGTAATGTCTTTTCTCAGAACATCTGAAGTTAAGGTAAACTATGACATTCTTTGTTGTGTATAAAAGTCACTGATTTGGAAAGGAGGGCTGACTTCTGGGTAAGATTTGTAAGAAAAGAACGAAGTGGTAAAATTTTAAATTTGTGGCCCTCCTTACGACATTTGAGAAGGGAGTATTGTCACATTCGTCATACCTTTTGGCCCCTCCTCATTCTTTTCTATCTTTCCACAATTCACTATTCTTTCTTTACATTCCACTCCCCTAAAAATTGCTAAAGCTTCTGGAGGTTGTTGAGGAACCCTGGTGCCTTTCTTTTTTCATATGAGAAGTTTTTTGTTTGCTTGCCTGTAGTCCTAGTTGTCCTTGGGTTGGTGGTGGATTTGGAAGCGTAACTCAGCATCTAAGAGTCTAATAGTGCAGCACTGAGCACCTGGACGGAGCTTAGCGCTGTCAGCAGACATGGATTTTTACTCACTGTTTTTGAAGAGTGAAGCAAAAAGCAGGTTATAGATAGCAATCAGGACGTGATGAATTCGAATCTAGATTCTTTTCACATTATTACATTATGAATGTTAATAAGTTACATTATTAATGATGTTAATACAATAATAATAATGTTACATTATTTAATGTAGAACTGCAAAAGATCTACAGACTAATTTGTGTGATTTTTGTTATAATTTGGTGAAAGACATTACTTGGGAATGGGGTGAGATTAAAGGTAGCAAGGAAAAGATACAGTTCTGGACAACTGCCATGGGCTGAATTATGTCCCCCACAAAATTTACATATTGAACCCCTATTACCTCCGAATGTGGCTATATTTAGATATAGGGCCTTTAAAGAGGTCATTCAGTTAAAATGGGGGATGCGAGGATGGGCCTTCAGCCAAACCTGCAATACCCTGATCTTAAACTTTTGCCTCTAGAACGGTGAGAAAATAAACCTCTGCTGTTTAAGCTGCCCAGTCCGTGGGATTTTGTTATGGTGGCCCTCACCCTAACCCCAATGTGAGTTTTACGTATAGTGTCTGCAGGAGGGGGAAGCTGAGATGTAGAAATAAAATAGGCCTTGAGGGCTGAGACAAACCTAGTTCTGAAAACTGAGTCTGACATTGCCTGGATGCATGACTTCAAGCCAATAAATGATTTGACCTTTCTGAGCATCAGGTTTGCCCGTCATAAAATGGGTTCCTTGTGAGGATATCTCGAGCATATGGGGAAGCACCTAGAATAGAGTCTGGTATCAGTATTAGTACAGCCCTTAGTATATGATAGATAGATTATGTAGTATATACCTAGTACATGGCAGGGCAGAGTCCTTAGTATCCGTATAGTTCTTACTCCACAGTGTTAGTCCTCCTGCCTCTTCGTGGGCCCTTTGTGTGCTTTCCGGAGAGGAGCTGAGAGAGCTAGGTGTCTGCGAACTTTCTGACAGACAATGTCCTAAGCCATGTCTGGGTTTCAGTTTTGTGACTACAAAAATGTGAACGGATTGCATTGCATTCTTGGACTCAAGCCCAAGGTCATTTTTTTTACTCTAAAATGTTATAGTTTTAAGAAGTTTCAGGAAGCAAGCTTGGATGAAAAGGCGAGAAGGGAGGTGCCGACCAAAGGCACAGTGGATACGGAAGTATTATGAAATAATGAGAAAACAATCACCTACGAGGTCAGTTTGACCACCGTGGAGTTTCCTAAAATTAGATAGCAGGAGCCAGGTGGGAAGGGAGAAGGAGAAAGCTGGGGATGGTTTCATGGCTGAGCAGGAAAGCTGGGGACAGAGAATGATTTTTGAGTTTTTTACAGCAGTCAGGTGTAATTTTTGTGGAAGAGTGTTCTGGTAAGTATGTGTAGGATGGATAAATGCAAAAAGAGGCAGAAGCAGAAGCAAAGAAGGCAGAAGCATAAAGACATGAGGTGGGAGGGGGATGGTTGTGTAGATGAAAAATGCTTGGTGAAGAAGGCGCTGCGGACATTACTGAGAGGCTGAGAGGTAGGTATAGTAGGTGAGGGTTGGCGCCCAATAACTGACAGGCAAGTGAGGCGAACCGGCCTACTTAGTCACGGCTAGTTTTTGTTTTTTGTTTTCTCCTAGGAAAGCCATCTGACTACATCAAGGCTGGGGGGGGGAAGGCTGTGTGGAGAGCCAGGGGGCATCAGTCTCATTCATTTTCCTATGACTTAAAATAGATAGACTATTTTAGACATAGACAGACTGGCTGTCTAGAAATGCAGACGAGGATTTTTTTCTTGTCCAGGCTGAAGATCAGTGGGGAATTTCCCATGTTAATGTTATCACCTGAGTTGGGTGCTCAGCAGCCAGCAGAGAGCCGTCGGTTGGCAGCCATCTACGGATTTGGTCGCCTTGGCCCCTTGTTTTTCAGGGTCTCTGGCTTCTGATCCAAATTTTTACTATTCTAGGTTAGGAATCTTCTAGTACAAGCAAACTTTCATTTAAGAGATCTAAATAGCGATCCATTCTTTTATTCATTTATGAAATGCTTGCTGATGTTCTAAGAGCTGGGAATGCAAAGATAAATGAGACGCCAGTCCTCCCCTCGAGAAGCTGCTGGTCTAAGGGCTGACAGACATGAACATGAACATGTTCATAAGACAGTGTCTATGCCATTGTATAGCTATATTCAAAGTCTTATGGGGACTTAAAGTTTTTTAATACTACAGCTGTTGGCTGCCGATCAACAATGGCTCACTGAAGTTAACTCCATATTTTGAAGTTGACCTATATATTTGGGTGTTGCAGAGTCAATAAACAGGAAAAAAAGAAAGAAACTAAGGAAAGATGGGAAACAAATAATTATTAAGCATCTACTAAGTGCCTGACATGGAAATTATGTTCTTTTAATCCTTCCAAACACCCTGGGTCCTAAGTTACATTCACTTTACAGACGAGAGAGCTGAGACTTGTGAGAACAATAGCTAGTTGGAGGCAGAAGCAGGATTTCAATACGTGGTATCCACAGTCTTTCCACCACATTGTGTGGTTACAGCTAAATGAGACAAATAAAACACAAGTAAAAGAGGAAGTGGGAAAACTTGGTTTTGGTGCCTCCATAAAAATGAGCAAATGACTCAGAGATTTCTGACAGCAAGATGCAGTGGTCTGTGTTGTCAGGTCTGTAAATATTTCAGTTACTGGATTCAGGAGATTTTAACTCAACAACAAAGCTTGCTGTCGGCCAAAGACTGGGATAAGCATTTCCTTGAGTTGATATATAGACATACCCGTGAGAGCAATGAGGCCTGTCTGGAGGGTTTCCACAGAAACACAAGTATAGAGGGATCTCATTTATTTGAAAGTTATCTGTACTCTAAACTCACATTTAGCACAAAGCACAGAATCAGCAAAGAAGTAAGGCTCTGTGAACACTCAAATAGATGTCATAAATAACAAATAATAAATCTCATGCGTTGTATCTTTTATTCTATTTAAAATGTCTTTAAGTCCTCAATCTATTCATTATTGTATATCTGTTTTCCAAATCTATTGGAGGATAAAAGAAATTCTTTATTATGATTACTGAAAACAGTGAAAAATGAAAACAGTGAAAACTAATGAGAAAGGATTAAACAAAAAAATAGGAAAAGCAGCTGTAGGAACTCAAAGATGTCAGTATCAATTCCTATCACGGTCAAAGACCCTTATAGATCCTGTCCCTTTTATAATACACCCATGCAAGAAAATGGATGTTTCAATGTTGACCCAGAGTCATCAATATAGGATTAAGCTAATTTCAGTGTATTTTTCCAGGCATGTAGAAGGTATGCAGTGTGCTTACAATATATTTGGTTGTCTAAAATAACTACATGAAAGAAGTGTCATTGCTTTAAAGGATGAGAACGCAAGCCACCTGGAAAACTTACTAGTTATATAGGGTTATGTGCTCAGAGGATTGTAGATAACCTGGTGCCTTATCATTTAATCATGAATACCAGTTTCCAACTAAAACTGCCATGGGAATGGGGCAGATCGCCTAAGGATAACATCCTCCTGTTGACCGGAAGGAGAAAGAGGAGAAACTCTACCACCCAGGGACCTACTGTACCTCCTCACTCCCCGTTCCCCACTCTCATTGCAGGTTGGGGTTGGGTAGTGAGAGAGGATCCCCCCTGTCAGTCTTTACTCCCTTTCCTGGAACTTGGGAAGTAGGGACAGAGGCCTTGACCCATGACCTTCTCGGGGTGATCTCCCCATAGGCATGCTATTTCCCCCAAGACACCTGCAGAAACACACACATTCCTTTGTACCAGGTCCCAATTGCAAATGTCACAGCAGTAACTAAAAATAATTTTTAAGTGTGGGAAGTAAGTATACTGACAGCCTTTTGTTTTACTTCCTTATTCTTGCCCTATTCCAATTGTGCTAAAAGCGCCAAAGTGTCTGACAAAAAATTTTAAAAAACCTAACACAAAAGGGAAGAAAAAAAAAATGAAAGAAAGGGGATTGGATAATTTGCGAAACAGATAATAAGTCTTTACATAATTGAGTCAAATGTGCTGCTTCTTAATAAGCATTTTAAATAATATTTAGTATTAAGTCAATTTTTTCTCTCTTGGTAGAAAATTCTGACCCAAAGTTGTTTTCTGGTAAATTTTTATTGAATTTATTGAATTGACATTAGTTAAGAAAATTATATAGGTTTCGGGTGTACATTCTGTAACACATCATCTGTATATTGTATTGTGTGTTCACCACCCCAAGTCAAATCCCCTTCCTCACCATTTATCCCCCCGTACCCTTGTCTACAATACCTCCCCCCCCTTTCCTCTGGTAATCACCATATGATTTCACTTATATGTAAAATCTAACGAACAAAATAAACTAAAAAACAAAATAGAAATAGAGTCATAGATACTGAGAACAGACTGAGAGCTGTCAGAGAAAATGGGGTTTAGGGGGCTGGGTGAAAAAGTGAAGGGATTTAGCAAAGAAAAAACACCCTCATAGACCCAAAGTTTCACGGAGCTGTTAAATGCCTTTTCAGAAGCACAAATGCAGACTTAAGACATAGACTTATTGCGTGTGAGCTTATTGTGACCTTATATTGTCAGAGGTACTAGAAGATTCTCTCAGCGTTTTATATTCCCTTTGTTTAAAAGAGAATGGCAGCCAAAAGAAACCACCATTCCCAAGTATAGATCTAAGTAAGACATTTGTAAACACTCTGTAAAATGGTACCTAAACAGTTTGTGTTTGTCAGAGTTTTACTGTCTTTTACGTCCTGGACATCCTTGGCAGTCTGAGGAAGCCTATAAACCCCTTTTCAGTAAAATCCTTTTCAATATATAGGATTTTGAAGAAATCAAATATATAAAAATATAATAATCACAAATTTTGCAATACAGTAATATTCGTGCTTTTTCATTAATGCAATAAGGAACAATGTAGCAGTAAGTCTAATGACATTCGAATGGTGGCAATGAGCATAAATGACATTTGAAAATACAAGGGAACCTAGGTTCTCAAACTTAATTCATTCCGGAAAACTGTTCGAGGAGCATCTTGTTTGGAAACCAAATCTCCTTTGTTTGTAGCCCGAGAGACACATGACTGATCATACAGGTATCAGCATGAAAGGGTTGGTGGGAAGAGAATCAAGACTCGAAGTTTTGTTAGACAACCAAGGCATTTTTTTTTTCTGTGAACAATTTAGTTGAGAACCAGGGTGTTTGAGAACCGAGGTTTGAGTCTAGTTGCAACAGCCTTAATGGGAGATGAGAATACCTGTGATTTCTATGGGAAACAAGATCACAGATACTGCTAATACTTCGGAGGTTGGTTGCCAATGCTTATATTTGAAGGGAATGTTAAATTTTAATTAGAGATCAATGAAAACGAAAATATATTTTCCCCGTTCAAGTGTAGAGACCCCCTGATTTTTGTCCACAGGCCATTTGGTGGGTCCATGAGCCCTAAGTTAAGACCCTGCAATAGAAAAATTGGTTTTGTGGGATTATGAGTATGGTTGAGATAAATTGAGTTTATTCACATACAGACTTGTATATAATTCCAAATGTAGCTATGAATATTTATATTTTTAATTCTCAGATGGAAACGTCATTCATTTGTTCATTTGTTCATTTACGTTCTTATTTTTTACCTGCCTTGTTTTTGAAAGGACTTGAGGCAACTTGCAGTATAAGCATACAGCAAAATATAATAAAATTATAGGCAAATGGATGAGAAAAAAGGATCAATAGAAAGAATTGGTATGAAAAGTAAGAGATGTCTTAGAGTAATGTTAATATGCAAAGTAAATGTGGGAAGGTTCCAGACCTTTTCTAGAGCACAATGACAAATTTGATTCTAAGTTTATGACAGTCAGTACAAAGGGTAGGAAATAATTAGTTGCAGACTCATGATTATATCTTCTGCAAAATAAACTGAGGTGCCCAAATCGTTCTCTACTCAAAATAGAGAGAAATCTCTTTCGTAGGCCTTACCTCATCATGACTGCCTTAACCAGTTCAAGCTGCCATAAGCAAAATACCATAGACCGGGTGACCTGAACAACGGCATTTATTTCTCATGGTTTTGGGAAGTTCCTGGTCAGGGTGCCAGCACGGTCAGGTTTTAGTGAGGGCTCTCTTGTTGGCTTGCAGAAGGCCGTCTTCTTGCTGTGGCCTCACAGGATGGAGCAAGAATGATCTCTCTCCCCTGTCTCTTCTCTAAGGGCACTCATTCTGTAGTGAGGTCTCCACCCTTAAGACCTAATTAGTCCTGAAAGGTCTATCTCCAAATACTTTCACATTGCAGGTTAGGGCTTCCATATGTAAACTGGTACATATTTCAGTCCTTACAGTTCAGGTAAGTACTGTACAGTTTAGTCCTTAGAAGTGATATGCTATATAATGAAGTTGACAGTCGTTTTTAAAACATCCTTTGTTTCACTGGGCCATCTTTCAGAATTTCTCACTGTAAATCAATGAAATGTGTTTCTGCTGGCCTACCTTAATATAGACTTGGATTTTAAACTAGGGTAATTTGTTTTTATCTTTTAGAGGTATAAAGTACTGTTATTTATTTTTATTTTTATTGCCATATCCTTGAAGGTGCTTATTCTTGAAATGTATATTCGGGATTATTACTTTTTACATGTCATGGACCAACTTGAGACTGAGGAAAGCTGTAAATACAAGAGCACATTGCATTCTGCAAACAATTTTAGGGAATCACAGATGTCCCGAAGTCTCAGCACTCTGAGCAGTAAATAACTCCGAGATCCATAGCAATAGATATGCCTTTAAACATATAATGTAAATATGGTTTATTGCAGCTGGGCCTCTGACTTCGAGTGAGGACCAGCTGGCTGGATTGAAAGCTCCAGGCAAGTGTGGGAGAGCAGCTCTTCTAGGCTGCAGATTAAACATGTGCTGTAGTGGCCCGGAGAACTGGAAACTCACAGGCATATTTAGTAAACTACAACCTGAATGTTTCAAGGTCGGAGGGGTGCTGGGATCATAGAGTTTCTACTTTTGTGCTGGAGATCCTCACGTCCCTGGGGGGACCTCGCAAATTTCTGGCTACTTCCCTTACCTGGGCCTGGGAGATAATGGTCCAAATGTGGATACAGCATACCCCACCCCAGCCCATCGTTTACCAAAGCCCTGCTGAGGACAAGCTGCAACACAGAAATCAGGGACAACCAGGGTGGATCCATATTTTGTGGGGCCCAAAGCTTATGCAATTTGGTGGGTCTTTTTTTTTTTAAAATAATACAAAATTATAAAGAGAGTTATAAAAATTTTCATATTTAAAAGGCAGGACGGAAATGACAGTAAATTTCAAAATTTAAAAAGGTAACAAAATACCAGAAATAGCACATTATTTCTAAAAATAAGATAACTTTAAAATGAACTGCCTGACATAGCTTTAAATTATTATTCCCCTTTGTGTTTAGGTGTATATTTGGCTTCCTCTTCGTATGATAATGATTTTGTAAAGTCGTTTTCTCTAAAGAGCATAGGAAAATAATCCAGTCTATCCTCTAGCATAAGTTGATCAGAACTGTTTTTTCATTTTTGTCGATTGTTTAGAAAAATATTTTTCGGCTTCACAGTCTATTACTGGTAATGTAAATTTTTAAAATTTCCCTCTTATGTTTCTTTCAACTCTGAGTTTTAAAATCTGGAAGGATTTTCCCCCAGTTTAATCTTGGTTCTGTTCATTAGAAACTTTGTTTCCCTTTGCTGCCCTTAGACGCAAGGAGACACAGGACCAGTTCATGTAATATGACCTCTGGCCTGAGCCAATCGCATCTCCGTGCCAGGTGAATTGGCCAGCAGGTAAAATGTTACCGGAAGTCATTACTATGCTTGAACATCTAGCAGTAACTTAGCTATACAAAGAGGAGACTGCTGGCAACATAAATTTTCCCCATGAATTACAAAAGCAAGCATATTTGTCTCCAGGTATGCCTGCTCTCAGAACTCGGCCATCCTTTGTGCTTTGCTGTCTCCCAGCCTACTCCCAGGTCCTGCCAAGGGCATTTCAAGTCTGGAGGGTCACATCGTTTCTGTGAAAGTAACAGCAGCATTTCCTGAGGGCTTCTGAGACGAAGCACTGAGACACAGAGACACACTGGTGTGCTTTCTTCCATCGACTACACCCCTATGTGTACATGTTTGTATGTTTGTGTGTGTGTGTGTGTGTGAGCTGCCGATACTGATGCCTTCTATAGGAGTTACTCATTCTTTATTGAAAGGAGGAGAGACCCTAAACAGCTCTTCATTTTTTAAAGAAAGGTTTGCTTTCCATTTCTTTTGCCTTGTTTGAGTTTGCCTCATTTTTCAGTTTGATTAACTGGGCACAGTCTGTTTCTTATATGAACACAAAAAATGTGCTCTTAATCTGAAATTTTATAATTGACTGTAATAACTCATGTAGTGTTTCGGAAGTTAAAGTTAAGCTGCTGGCTTAAATTGAGTTTAAGTTATTAGTAAGACCTTCTCTACAGCCAACTCTAAAAAGACACTTGGGGAACAAATGGAGAAATTGTTAAAGTGGTACATATATGAAATATCATTAAAATGTATTTTTAAATGTGCCCTTAAATATTTTTCTAAGAAAAAAATTTTTTTACAGTTCTGTAAATTGAGTCAGATGATCCTGATGCCTGTGTTTTCCTATTAGCAGGGAATTCTGACTTCATCTTTGCACTCTGCCATTTATGTAGCTTATTCCCCAAGAACACAGAAATGTTAACCAGTGACATATTTGAGATATCTCCAGTCACTGAACCTTAAAAGTAGGACCGGTCTTGTCCCCAAAAGCACTTCTGTGCTTGATGTGCTGGTTTTCAAACACTGAACACAAACTTTCCCGTCGTTCTGCGCCCTAGGACCGATGCTCGACAGCTGAGATAAGAAACGAATGCTCTTCAGAGCATTAGGGCTCATTAGGGTGCTGTCCAAAGTCTACAAGCCTGATAAAGTGAGTGGAATGTCAGGGCCTCTGCTGTGATTAAAGATCTCAGTGTGACTTGTCAAGTAGCTCAACTATCAGCACTCATCCCCGTCTGGGCAGAGCCCAAAGATTAGGCCTTCTGGACACAGAGCTGTAGACTCGTATTCAATACTGTTGTTACATTATACAGTTTCCAAATGAATAGAAGAAAATGGAACCAGAAATACACAAGTGAAGAGTGACTGTCTATGGATTTGAGGAGTATGGGCGGTTTTTGTTTTCTTTTACTAACTTTTTTCCTTTGCATTTTAAGTGAATAAGAAAGAAAATGTGTATTTTTAATATCAAAACCAATTTTCTTTCTTAAAAAGCATAATAGATGCTGTTGTCTTGGCAGAGCCAAACTTGGAGTAAGAATGTGGTAAACATGGGCCCTGAATATACCCCGTCTCTTCCATTGCTCAGTGGTTGGTGCCATTGTTGGACACGCATGTCAACTTTGGGTGTAAAAATGTGCCCAAGGTAGTAGTGGTGAACCAGGAGGCTGCTCTATGCGAGAAAAATCATACAGCTAGAAATGCAGCGACTTCACACCAATAAAGAAGAGAAGGAAAAAGCTTCATGGCATAATATACATTTAGCACCTGCACCCAACTCCCCTCTCCCTCCCACCATCAGAGGGTAGGGGAAGGGGGGCTGTCAGCCTCTTTACGCTCCTTTGCCTTTACCCAAAACCACTGATACTGATATTCAGGTAAATAGTGTTTTATGTGGAATACACATTTTGGTCAAAGAGATGTACAGAAGGACAGTTTTCCTAGGTGCAGGTAGTTGGCACAAACAAGTCTCTACTCATGGATGTTTCGCAGGTGTGGAGTGGGGATTTAAGGTGGGCTAATGAGGTTAAAGGTGATATTTGTCTCTGGCAACGGAAAGCAGAGAGTGGAACACTGAGAAGTGAATTCCATTCTTGGCATCCTACTGTCTTCTTCACATTCTCCTCCACGGCAGGCCCCTCTCCCTGCCTCCCACTGCCTGGCCCGGCTGCCCAAACTCTCCTTAATAACACGCCATCAAAATTGCTTGCACCAAAGGCTCCCTTTCCCTCTTTGTCCTCTTTTTCCTCTTTTTCCCATTTCTTTTCTCTCTCCCTGTGCTTTTCTTCATCTTCATCAACTGTACATGCAGTTCACAACATACCAAGAATCAAAACATAGAAAAGTTGGAGAAGCACAAATTTTCCTAGAGCTACTAATTTGGAGCATGGAGTTTTGAACCGTGTCAGGATGAGAATCTGCCAACACCACCTCAGTGTGAAGTTGCAGCCAACCAGCTGCCAACGTGTCCCTGCGCCTCAAAGCAAGGTCACCTCCTGGCTGGCGGAGGGTGTTCAGTGAACCGTAGAGCCCTTCAAGAAGTCCAGGGACACAGAGGCAAGGCTGGGGGCATTGTGTGGGGTCCAAGAACTCTGGGGAAGAGGGGCCGAGCTTTTCGGCAGCTGTGGTTGAGACACTACAGACTTGGTTGATGGACTGAAGACCGCCACAGGCGCTGGACCGGGGGGACAGTCCTAGAGAAAGCGAAGATGAACAAAGGAGTCTGGCAGGGTTGAAGGAGGCATGGCTGCGGGTAGAGAGGCTGCCCACACAGACCTTCCCTGTCCCGCACCTTTCCCGCCCAGTCCCCCATCTAGAGTGGCTGTGGGTTCTGGAGGGAGAGCTATGGTCAAAGGAAAGCATGTCTCACTTGTGGAGGGTCCTCATCCAAGCATTAGAAAGAGATGGGGGTGCCTAGAGGAGGCTACGGGCAGCACGAGCAGCCACCTATGAGCAGTGGGGTGGCAGTATCCACCCGGCAGAGGGCACCCGCTAACTCAGAATTCAGGGCAGTCACCTTCATCTGTTAAATGGAAATAAACACAGGACCGACTTCATAAGGTTGTTGTACAAACAGAGCGATGAATGTGTGTACAGCATTTAGAACACGCTGGTACAAATTAAATCATAATTAGAGCTTTATAAATGCTGGTCACTGCTATTTTCATCACTGCTATTTTTGTGAGATCCTTCTCTCTACTTATTGTCTCCTTATTTTCAAGTGGTTTAATTGATTTTATGTGATTCAATAAAATGAACTTTGGCTGTGATTTTGCTTTTAAGCCCAGAAATTGCTTCTCAGGATGTATTACAAAAGGGTTAGATTAAGTCTTAAGTAGACTGATATGAGCAAAATTTTAAAAATAATTGTGACATTTCAAAGTTGAATTTTTACTGACTAAAAAAATTGGACACCAATGTCATTTTTTGCTCTAGGAAGATTGTGAGCATAACTAATCACACTTGGTAGAGGTTAATAGAATATTGAAGGTAGTAATTTTAACAATTTTGAACTAAATTTCAAAGACATAATTGAAATAATTTTCAATAGACATCAGTCTTTATTCCTTAGGAAATCACGGTGATTAAATTAATGGCAGGCAGCCTCTCTTATTGTTATTTGAAGACAATAGGAGTCTGTCAAGATTGGTGAGGAAAAAAATGATGATACGTCTTCTCTTACAGGCTTCATAGCTGTAATATGTTTCATCACTCTTTCTTTCTGGCTATAATTTATATAGTCAAGGCATAGTCATGAGATCCATCTCCCTTTACTTTATTTGACCTAGAAAACTAATTCATGGACATGAACAATGGTGGGGGCATAACCTGAGGGAGTTGGGGGGAGTGTTGGGTAGAAAGGGGGCAAAGGGAGAAAAATCAAGACAACTGTAGTAGCATAATCAATGAAATATAAATTTTTAGAAAAGAAAACTAAATCAAATGAAGAATGAGAATAATGCTTTTACTAGGATAAAAATATAGATTTTTTCTTTAAAGAGGTCCATAATATGCCAATTTAAAAGAAAATGATGCTACATTTACAGAAATGCATGAAGGCTTAAAGGAGTGTTTTGTCCCTTATTGGGTATTTTTGGGATTAGGTCTCTGTTTCATTATGAAATTGAACAGTGGACAAGGACAATGATATCACACTCATTATTCAAGCATTTGAAATTACTCTTACTGTGAATGAAATGAAATATTCAAATCATTGAGTGTTAGGAAAATGGTGCATGGATGAAAGGGTAAATGGATTTTGATCTGTCTTCTCAGCTTGAGGCTTTCTGGAGGTAGTAAAGTGGTTTTTATCAGTGGAAAATAACACCCTATTTCTTTAAATGGTTTAGACAGTATGTCTAAGCCTGAATACCAGATAAGCATCTGCAGTCACCCTTGCCTCAATGTGGGTGGTCTTACTTTTTAAAGTAACTAAAAAGTAATACTTTTAGTATGACTATAAAAGTAGTCTGATTCTTATCCCCATCAGTGCCCTTGACATATAGAATGGGAAAACCTGTTTCTGCATATTCTGGCTGGAATGTCTGCTTAGATATTCATGCTCTTGGTTATGAATCAATTATATACACCAATACTCAAACCTTTCTTGACCCTAAGCTAACCATTACCGAGACTGTGAGGTCCACGGGGAAAAAAAAAAGTAAAACTAAGTAATTTAATATGCTGAGAAATTCTTATACAAGTGCAGATTACTCTATCATGAAACAATGCTGTTTTCACTGCTTTGGAAAGTAGAAGGAAGTGACACAAAATCTCATCAGGGTAAAAAGACCTAGTGTATCACGAGGGACACCAATGCAAAGAGATCAACATGAACAGAAGCCAGTGATGGGCATTCAATATAGCTAACGTTCATCTACTTCTACATTGTTTCTGGTTTGACTAATATAATTTCAAATCATTATAGTTGAAAAATGTTTAAATAAAGGGTAGTATCACATTGCCTTGTAATTTAACGTAGGAAGACTAGAGCTGTAAGACCCAAACTTTGGATAATATGGAGTGCAGATTGTAGACAAGAAAAAATATCTAGATTTATCTAGATATGAAAATAGAGGGCTTCTTACTCTATAATATTTACAGCATTTCTATACTTAAATTTTGACTACAGAACTAGTCTTCCTGGTTATATAAACTAGGATAAATTTCCATTAAAAAAGAAGAGATGAAAATTGACTAAAAATACTTACCTCACGGGGTTGTTGTACAAATTGAATAAATTAATCCATGTCGAAGTGTTTTATAAATTGTAAATTGTAACACTAAATTTACTTTATAGGATACTATTACTAAGTGTTATTGAGGGATTGAAAGAAAATGTTAATCCAACCTATTTTGTGCTTTTCCTAATATATAAAAGGAAGGGGAAGCCTTCCAGTTTCATGTTGTGTACCTCTGCCAAAAAGTGTTTAACCAAGTCTAATTGTGAAGGAACAATTAGACAAATGTCCAGTTTGAGGAACATTATGCAAAGCAACTGGTCTGGACTCTACAAAAATGTCAATCATCGAAGATACAAGGGACTATATATACATGTTAATATATAGGGTAGGGCAAAGTAGGTTTACAATTGTCAGTATGTCAAACAGAATTTATTCTTGTATTATTATTTATTATTGCATTAATTTTCATATGAACAACTATAAACTCACTTTTGTCCCACCCTGTAAGCAATAATCATCCTTGGTTGAATTATGGATTCGAAATAAAATATAAATCTCCCAGACTGAAAGGACTTCTCTGAGGCAACTGGGGAAATTTGAACTGCATATTAGATAATCGTACTGCACCATTTAAAATTTCCCAATTGTGATCATTGTGTAATTATGGTAGGGTATTTGTTCTTAGGAGGTACATACTAAAGTATTTAGGGGTGAATCATCTTTATGTCTACAAGTAATTCTCAAATTATTTGGCAAAATATATACACACAAAGACAGAGATATAAAGCAAATATGGCAAAATGATAATAATTTGGGAATCTAGTTGATGGTTGTTCAGATGTTCATTGTTAACTATTCTTGTAGCCCTTCTAAAGTTTTGAACATTTGCAAAATAAAAAATTGGAGAAAAATTTTGAAGGTTATAAAAACCAACTACTCAAAAAAGTTGCATTATTAAAAAACAGACCTTCTTGAAAAATATCCTTTACAGGTCATATTTTTCAATCATCTCATTATATTGTTAGATACAAATATACAGGTTTAAAAATAGATCTCCATCTATTAAAGAAATTGAATCAATAATTAATAACCTTCTAAAACAGAAAGAATCAGGCCTGCGTGTGTTCAATGGTGAACGCTACCAAAGGTTTGAGGAAGAAATGACAGTAATGCTCTATACTCTCTTTCCGAGGAATGAAGACAATGTCACTCTAATATCAAAACCAGTTAGAGGCATTACAAAAAAATAAAACTAACAACCAATATCTCTCATGAATATAGATGCAAAAATCCTCAACAAAATATTAGCAAATCAAATCTAAAATAGGGTAAAAAAATTATACACCGTGACCAAGTGAGATTTATCTTAGGTATACATGGCTGGTTCAGCATTTGAAAATAAATTAAAGTAATCCATCACACCAACAGACCACAAAAGAAAAAATCATGTGATTATATCAACAGATACAGAACAACCACTTGACAAAACCAAGACCCATTCATGATAAGAACTCTCAGTAAACTATGAAGAAACAGGAACTTTCTCAAACTGATAAGCACAATCTACACAAAACCTACAGATAATACATACTTAATGATGAGAACTTGAAACTTTCCCACTAAGATCAGGTACAGGCAAGGATGTCTCCTCACCTCTCCTTTTCAACGTTATACTGGAAGTTCTAGGTAATGCAATAAGGCAAGAAAAGAAAATATAAGGTATGCAGATCGAGAAGGAAGACATAAAACTGTCTTTGTTTGCAGTTGAGAAAATCTTCAATGCAGAAAACCCAAAATAGCAACAGCAACAGAAGACCTCCCTGGAACTAATAAACAATTATAGCAAGATTTCAGGATATAAAGTTAATATACAAAAATTGACTGCTTTCCTATATACTAGCAATAAACAGAAGTTGAAATTAAAAACAAATTTAAAACACAATACCATTTATATTAATACCCCCCAAATGAAATACTGAGGTATAAATCTAACAAAATATATTCAAGTTCTAAATAAGAAAAACTACAGAACTCTGATGAATAATATAAAAGAAGAACTAAATAAATGGATATTCCATGTTTACGGACAGAAAGACTCCTGTCAAAATGTCCGTTCTTCCCAACTTGACCTTTAGATTGAATACAATCCTAATTAAAATTGAGCAATTTATTTTATGGATATTGACAAACTGGTTATAAAGTTTATATGAAGAGGTAAAAGATGCAGAACAGCCAACGCAGTGTTGAAGGAGAGGAACAATGTTGGAGGACTGATGCTATCCAACTTCAAGACTTGCTGGAAAGCTCCACTAATCAAAACCATGGTGTATTGGCAAAAGAATAGACAAATAATTCAATGGAACAGAATAGAGCCCAGAAATAAATTTAGTCAATTGATCTTTGGCAAAGGAGAAAAGGCAATACCATGGAACAAAAATAGTCTCTTCTACAAGTGATGCTGGAACAACTGGACATCCACATAAAAAATAAATTTAGACACATACTTTACACTCTTCAAAAAATTAACTGAAAATAGATCATAGACCTAAATGTAAAACACAACACTAAAAACTCCTAGAAGGTAACTTAGGAGAAAACCAAGATGACCTTGAATATGGTGATACTTTTTTAGATACAACACCAAAAACATGATCTCTGAAAGATATAAATGATAAGCTGGACTTCATTAAAATTAAAAACTTCTGCTTTATGAAAAATAATATAAAAACAATTAGAAGACAAGCCACAGACTGGGAGAAAATACTCACAAAAGACATATCTGCTAAAGGACTGTTACCCTAAATATATGTGTACAAAGAACTCTTAATAATCAACAATAAGAAAACCAATCCAACTAAAATATGGGCCAGATACCTTAACAGACACAACACCAAAGAAGATACAGACAGGCAAATTGCAAGTGAAAAGATGCTCCACGTTGCATGTCTGAGGGAAATGCAAATTAAAACAAAAGTGTGATATCACTGAATATCCTCTGGACTTTAGGTAATTGTTATGTGTCAGTGTAGGTTCATCCTTGGTAAAAAATGTACATTCTGGTGATAATTTGTTGATAATGAGAGAGGCTATGCCTCTGTTGGGGAAAGGGGTGTATGGGATATATCTGTACCTTCCTCTCAATCTTACTGTGAGCCTAAAGCTGCTTTTAAAAATGAAGGTTTTAAAAAAAATCTGTATATTTTAAACATATGGTTTAGTCAATAAGTGGAATTATTATGACTAACATGAAACATTTTCCCATGGCAAAATTCCAGGAAAGCAGATGGAAGTCCTAAATCCATGTGCATGTCTTTCAAGGTACTGGTGTACCTCAGAGATACTGCTGGTTCAGTTCCAAACCACCATAATAAAGTGACTGTCTCAATAAAGCGAGCCTGATGAATTTTTTGGTTTCCCAGTGAATATAAAAGTTATGTTCACATTATACTGTAGTCTATTAAGTGAGTGATAGCATCATGTATAAAACAATACTGTGCCTACTTTAATTAAAAAATACTTTATTGCTAAAAAATGTTAACCATCATCTGAGCCTGTTGGAAAAGTGATGCCAATAGACTTGCTCTGCCGAGGGTTTCCACAAACATTCAATTTGTTAAAAAAAAACAAAACAAACAAAAACCAATATCTGTGACGGGCAAGAAAGCAAAGCACGATAATACAAAAGATGCCTGTATTAAAAGCAAACCAAAAATGTATCTTGAGGAGTGTTCAAAGGATTACAACATTATTTTCACTTTATTTCTTAGAAAACATTGAATTTCAGGGGATCTCAGTTTAATGACTTGCTGATAATTTACTACCCAGGTCTTCTTTTCTGTGAGATAGAACTTTCTGTATCATTTTGCAGGAGAGACACTGGGTAGGTATTACTATGACAAGGTTCCTATTCTGTTACCTCTTTTGGGGGTTGACGTGGTAGGATTCTGACTGCCCCCCAGGCAGCTGAGTTCAGGTAGAAGTCTCATGACCTCCTTTCTTGTCTTTTTCTTGTACAGATCGGAGGCAACCGAACTGGAACAAAGAATCTCATAGCTTTTTGGTAGGTAATTAAAAATGCTTATAAATTAATTTGTTAGTGATATTTATGACCTGAAGGGCCTGCACTCAGCTTCGTTATTCTAATTTGTGAACCAGATTATAATAGCCTAGGTATATTTATCACGGGGTTAGGATTAATGCAGACAGAAGGTAATAGTATTGATAAATAACCAACCATACTTGATCTTCTGGATTTCCCTTGAAAATGGACTTGTGGTGGTGATGACTTTTCAGTAGGAGAGTTGTTTAGCAAAGTAGTTTATTTATGGAATTATCTTTTTTTGACCCCTTCAGTGATCAGGAATATACCATAATTATCAAAGTATCATAGAATTACAGCTATATGAAACATCTATTTTATAAACGACTATGTGTTTAGATACCCAACAGTAAATTGAATGTTCTAGACATGCGGCACTTATTGATCTAAATTTACTAATAATTAAAATAAATATTTATATTTCATATTACATTATAAATATTCCTAACTTAAGATGTCCTTGCTTTTAAAGTTCAAAACTAATGATCTGGGTAAGAGTGGAGTTCTTTGAATGTGTGTAATTTTTTCATTATTTTTTTGATTTTCTATTTGTAAAATGATTTGAAACGAATTATATGTTTTAGCTCCTGACTGGGAAATACATTTCTTGTTTGGTTTAACCCCTTTTTAAGATGCAATACAATCTTAAGCTTTCTGGGGAGTGCAAGGGAAGCATGCTTTGCACAGCTATGTATGAAGGATACATCCATTTGTGACTCTGTAGATATAACTGACATTCTGGTAAATTTTCTGAAAATATTAGTATATAATTTGTGGTATTTTTCTCTATGAGCTAAACAACAGCAATAATAAACACTACTTTTCCTCAGTATATACTTACAGTTACTTTTAGTTTTCTTGCCATTGTCTTTGAAACATTGTTACCGATGACCCATTGGTCACTATCATTCTTTTTGGTAAATATTGCCCTTTGGGTAGTTGTTAAAACCCATCCTGGTTGTCAAACTCACTGTCAAAAAAATTAGTTTTGATGCATGTCTTAGCTGTTCAGATGTTTTCAATATATACACTCCTATTGTTTCCATATGTGTGTACTAAGATAAGCAATTATTGATGAGACAGATTGTATAACTCAAGTCAGTAGGATTTCCATGTTGCATAATCTAGTAAAGAATCCTTTATTTGCCACAGCAGTTGATGTTCCACTGAGGAATTTTGAGCTATAACTTTTCACACTCATACTTTTCATTGACAGTTCACAAAACCGGTTACCCTAAGACGTTGACAAAAATGGGTGGATTTTACCATCTTCAAAAGTTGTCACGTATTGTTTCTAGTAAAACATTTTTCTGATCCTCAGGTTAGGGGCCTCCCCATCATGAAGGGTATCTAGAAAAAGACTGACTTGTCATTAGAAAAAGGCATGTTATCAGGAAACCCTGTGTTGGTTGAAAGACTGAGTTAAACATAGTCTCTTGTAACATAAAACTTAATACTTTTTATGGAAGAAGATAACCAACTATGCCACCAATGACCAAATTAGATGATTAGAGTCTTGTTTAGCATAATCCTTGAACAAAATCAGGGGCATAGCAAAACAGAGAAGAGGACGGGTTCTCTTCTCAGATGGCCTGAATTTGAATCTTTCCTCTCACACTTACTAGCTGTGTGACCTCAATCATGTTATTTAACCCCAATGTGCCTCACTTTGCCCATTGTTAAATGGAGATAATAACAGTGCCTCATAAAGCTGGTGTGAGGGGATCTCATGGGTTAATATGAATATAACTCCTGGAATGGTATCTGGTATATAGTTAGGCACTCAAAAACTGTTAGTTGTGACGGTGATGACTAAACACCACTGTCATTGGCTGAGGCATCTGTGCACCTTGGCGGTTTTATGCATTTGACACTAATCTGCAAAATGCGTGGCCTTTAGAAATGGAGCACATCTGGCAATGACTTGTACACATTCCCAGTAACTTATTCTTCAGGTGTCCTTATGTATTTGTTGCCTTGGTTCCACCTGAAGCCAACATGAAGGCAGAGTTTGGCTCTTCACTGCTTTCTGCTTGTACCACCATTGTGGGGTCACTTTCACCATGTAACTTTCCCCGTGTTTCAAAGCACTTCCTCCCATCTTCCTCTCATTGCCTCCTGTCCTCTGGCTTCCAGGTTTTACAACAAGGAGCTTAGTATGTTTTTATTTTTTTTGAGCCCACCTAGATGTTTCCATAAGAGAAAGCCTTGAACCACGTACTAGGAGACAAAATGTCCCCCAACTTGATGCAAAAACAAATAAATAATTCCCATCTTTACCATTGTTATTAAGCAACAGTAAAGACCCGTGGTTTAGAGAGTCACTCTGATAGGTTATAAGCATAGTTCTTTGTCCAAGTAAATGTAGCGGGAGCAAACAGTATACCTTTAGTTCTCATTCATGTGTGTCTAAATTCATGGCCTTGATTATTTTGAGTTCTGCAGAGAACTCTTTTTTTTTTATTTTCACTTAAAAAACTGTGGTAAAATACACATACCGTAAAATTTACAGCCAGAACCTTCTGCAGTGTATGGCTCAATGGTATCGAACACATTCGTGTTGTTGCTCAACCATCCCCCCAGCCCGTCCCCCAGCCCTTTTCATCTTGGAGAACCGAACTTTTATACCCATCAAACCATAGATCTTCATTAATTCCTTCCCTCAGCCCCTGAAAACACCGTTATACTTTCTGTCTTTATGATTTTGACTCTTCTAAGTATTTCATGTAAGTGGAATCATATAGTGTTTGTCTTTTTTGTGACTGATGTGTTTGACTCAGCGTAATATCTTCAAGGTTCTTCCATGTTGTACATATTGCAGAATTTCCTTCCCTTTTAAAGCTGAAAAATATTCTATTGTGTGTACATATCACATTTTACCTATTTATTTATCCACTGGTGGACATGTGGGTTGCTTCCACATTTTGGCTGTTGTGTGTAATATGCTGGTCCAAATATGAATGTATAAATATCTGAGACACTGCGCTCAATACTTTTGCGTGTATACCCAGAAGTGGAATTGATGGATCATACAGTAGTTCTATTTTTAATTTTCTGTAGAACCACCATACTGTTTTCCATAGTGGCTGTACCTTTTTACATTCTCACCAACAGTCTTCACAGAATTCTTCAGTGTAGACTACTTGTCTAATTATTTTGACATATTCCTATTGGGCAGTGAATATTTTGAAGTTTTATGTGAACACATCTTGAAAACAAGGTTCTATTTGTCCTACTCTTTTTTTTCTTGCTGTGCCTATAAGAGTTATGTTCTAAGACCTACTTAATGTGAATTTATGTCACCAGGTGATTCAGAGTGTCAGTGGACTTTTTCCAGAACAAAAACACGTGATGCCAAGTCTCATACCTCTAACGGAAAAACATCTTGAACTCTAAGGATTTCTTGGCTTATTTTAAAATAAACTCTATGTTAAAATCGTGTGTGCTGGCAGTAAAGGAATAGATGACCACATATGTTTTCTTCTTAAAGGCCTGTAATTTTTTACACAAAATATACCAATGTGAACAGGAATGGGGACAATTGGTTTACAAATCGAGAATTGGCTGGCTGAAGAAATGATTATATAGAGGTTATTCTTTGAAACAGAATTTGCAAACTTTTCAGATTACTGAGAAGGCATGTTTATATTTGAGCTATTATTTTTTTCTGGCTAGTAATTTTTGTGCTTTCTTAAATTGTGTTAAAAAATATGAAGGTAGCTTTCTAAGTGACAGAATCCAATTCCAAAATCAAGAATATTAGCTGAAAATCACAAAACTTTTTCAGGCTATTTTCACAAATCCTTGTGGTACTTTTCCAGAGAGTTTTTTTGCTTATATTGTTTATAGAAAGTGGGTGGAACAGGTAGGAGTGATAAGCTTACTCTGGGAACAAATGGTTTCTTATTCCCTTAGTTTAGTATACTCTGTAGAAACCACAATGCTTTTCCTAATAAAATCACCTTCCAACTAAAGTGTTCGGAAAAGGGACTAACTACCTTGTATATATGTCAGTTTACACAAGACAAAAAACCACTTTAAAAAATTTAGAAAAGGCTTTTGTTGATGGTTCATGAGGCAAAAGAAACTCTGGTCAGTCTAGGCTAGCTGTGTTACGGTAGCAAATTAACCTGAAATCACAGTGGCTTAACACAATAAACTTTCATTTCTTACTCACACTATATGTTCAATGCTGGTTAACATGAGAGGGGAAGGCACCTCTACTCCACATAGTCACTCAGGAGTGCCAGCTGACTGAAGCTCCAACACCCTGTGGCACCACCATGGCAAAGATGGCTTCAGGGTTTGCCATGACAAAAAGAGAGGGTGTGGAGTGCACGTACCTTCTCCAAACTGGAAGTGTCACACCTTACCTCCATCCAGAGCCCATAGGCCGGAACTAGTCACAGGGCTCCTCCTAACTGTGTGGGGCTGGAGGTCTTCCTGGGGGTGGAGGGAGGAGAGAAACATTAGATACAGAGAGCACCAGTCATTTCTTCTTTGATGAACTTTGCTGCAAATTCTTGCATTAAGTAGGCATCTCTATAAAATAACGCTCCTTCTCAAATCAGTCACATTTATAATTCCTTATGTTTTCTATATAGGTAAGTTATTTTAATTTTTAAAAATTAATTTCACATTTTTTACTTTTTAACTTTAGTAGGAATAAATAAAACAAGGATTATTGAGGGTATAGATATAATCAACAGTAGAAAAGATATTTGTTGAGAAAAGGGCCCTTGTATGCCTATATATCCATAGACTGTATTTGTATTATTAATAGTATTTTATTATTCCTTTTTCTTTTCAATAAGACCATAACTTGAAGATAAATGTATCTCCAAACACAGTAAAGTTGACTGCAAAATCAATTCATGGGATATTGAACTAGGAATACAAAACTATACTTAAACAGTTTTAAGAGATTGTCATTCATTTATTTTGTACTTCATTTTTTTCACCATTATATGATCAGTCTTCCCTGCATCTTAATTTCATGTTTTTTTTCTTCTCATATTTCATGTTTTTCTCCTTAAATTCATTTTTCAGTTTCTTGAACTATTTTATCGAGCAATATTTTCATATACAGTACATGAGGAATAAACAACTCTGAAAATGTCTTTATTTTGCCTCATGATTGTGCACCTGACTGGACCTAGAATTTTATGTACAAATATATTTTCACTCAGAACTTCGAAGGCATTGCTCCAATACCCTTTCACATCCTATGTTGTGTATGAGAAATCTGATGTCATTCCTTTTCTTGTTGCTTTGCAGATAATACCTTTTTACCCTGTTGGAAACTTTTAGAATTCTCTGTATTCCTTTGAAATTCTGAAATTTCACAAGACATATGCACGTGTACATCTTTTTAAATCTGTCTGGTTCAGCCTGGCATGGGAAAATTTCTCCCCACCGCCCCTCTCTGTGTGCACTGCTTCCCACTGTTTTGTTTCATTCCCTGTTCTCTCCAGCAGGTAACCGAGGTAGCCACAGCTAACTCCAGGGGTGCACTGCACTCATGGCTACAATCCCAGAAAAAAGACAAGTCTTTTTTTCAACACCTTGGTAGAGTTGTCTGATTAGCCTGACCTGCTTTGTTCGCTTCTCTCTAAATCAGCCATTGTCGCAAAGGTAACAAACACTTCAGTTCATTTACTTCTTACCATCCCTCCTGCCGTCACTGTGGTTTGAGACACTCTTGTATCTTCTCTGGATTATCGCAGTAGCCTCTTAACTGGTGTCTTGGTTTATGTCTTGCTTCCTTCAGCCTCCTCTCAGTCCTGGAGCCGAGCTCTTAGCATGAATTTGTCAGATCAAACCCTACAAGGTTTGCCTGTTTCATTTCAAGGAAAGCCAAAGTTTACAACAATCGTTTAAAGGCCCACCCGTGATGTACATGATCCGGCCTCCCACAGATGGTCTGACCTCATCTCCACCACTCTCTTCCCATTGTTCACTCAGCATTGGCCACGCCAGCCTCCTGGCTCTGTGTTATGCATGCCAGACAAGTTCCCAGTCCCAAATCAGAGCCTTTGCATCAGCTGTTCTCTAACCTTGGATATATCCTCAGGCTGTTTTAGTCAAATGTCTGCTCTTTAGTGAGACCCTTCCTATCACCCATTTAAAATTACTACCCTCTGTAGTTTTCTTCCCTATTTTATTTTTCTCCGTTTACTTCCACTATAATACATCATTTATTTTACTTACCTTGTTGTCTACCCTCATGAAATGTAGACCACGTGAGGGAGAGGGGTTTTCTCTATTGTGTATTGTATCTTCAGCCAATACATATTTGATGAATGAATGAATGGGTGAAAGAATGAATGAATGATTCGCCAGCCTAAGCCATATGCTTGCTCCTGTTTAGGGGAGGCGGGGTCATACGATTGACAGTGCAGTGAGGAGGGGCAGAGGCAATTTCTTTAAGGAAGGGAGTTGGTCAGACAAAAAATTTAAATGTTCAATAAAAGATCCTTGTGGTGAGCATTGAGAAATGTGGGTCTGTATTAAAAAGGGATAAGATTAGCAGGTAGAAGAAAGCAACGGGTTTTGAAACCTCACAGTAATTTTCCAATTTGTTTCATTTTGGATTTTGAGTGTATATAATTGTTCTTATATATTATAAGAGTCTTTAAGAGTTAGGTAATTTTACCTGGAAAATATTATGAGGAAAATAGTTTTCTCTGATTTCCTGAATAATTTGTTTCTAATTCAGATAGATTTTTACTCCCACTGACCAATGTATGAAAAAATAAGTTAGACTTGGGAAAGAATATTTTATTTCTTTCAGAAGAGCAGGTTGCAAAATGGATTATTAACAGTCTCTCTTTATTAGATTTCTTCTTAACTATTTACCTGCATGCAAATGAAATTTTTGAAGTTAATTTCAGGGTGAATAATTGGCACGTTAAGAACTGTATCTTGGAAGTTTTTATTTCTATCTATTTTTTCCCCTTTAACTAGTCTTGCTGGAGCTCTATTTTATTAATTTTTGTTTAAAGAAGTAGCTTTGTGTTTCATTAATCTTCATATTTTTCTATTTTCTTGATTTCTGCCTTTATTTTCACTATTTCTTCCTTGGGTTTGCTATTTTGTTACTTTTTAAGTTTCATGTGATGAGCCCTTAGCTTATGTGTTTTCATGTCTTCTTACTTTTTGATTCCTCTAACAATTGCTTTAGTCCTGTCCCCTAAGTTTTTTGACATGTACAGTTTTCAATGGTGATAAGTTCTAAATATTTCCCATTTGATTTTCTTCTTTATTTTTATTTATTTTTTTTAGTTTTCAACCAGTTTGCATGTGACACCATCCCACACCACTTTCGAATGTACAGCAAAGTGGTCAGAAAGCCAAGCACTCTGCAGTGTGGTTCCCCTGCTGTAGCAGGCATAGGCCTGGTCCCATGCCCAGGTATCTCAACATTATTGACCGCATTTCCCAGACTGCAATTCGAATCTCTGTGGCTCTTCAGCAACTACAGATTTGTACTGCTTAATCCCTTCACCTTTTTCACTCAGTCCCCCAACCCCCTACCCCTGTGACAACTGTCAATCTGTTCTCTGTATCTATGAGTCTGTTTCTATTTTGTTTGTTTTGTTAATTAGATTCCACATATAAGTGAAATCATATGGTATTTGTCTTTCCCTAACTGGCTTATTTCACTGAGCATAGTACCGTCTAGGTCTTCCCATGCTGTTGCAAAAAGTAAGATTTCCTTCTTCTTCTTTTTTTAATGATAGAGTAGTATTCCATTATGTAAATGTACCAAGCTGTTCTATCCATTCAACTACTGATGGACACTTGGGCTGCTTCCCAATCTTGGCTGTTGCAATAATGCTGCAATGAACACAGGGGTGCACATATTCTTTCAAATCAGTGTTTCGGGTTTCTTTGGATATATTCCTAGAAGTGGAAATGCTGGATCATAAGGCAATCCCGTTTTTAATTTTTTGAGGAACCTCCACACTGTTTCCATAGTGGTTGCACCAATCTGCATTCCCACCAACACTGTGTGGGGATTCCCTTTACTATCTCATTGTGGCTTCGATTTGCATTTCTCTGATGATTAGTGATGTTGAGCACCTGTTCGTATGTCTATCGGCCACCCGTATGGCTTCCTTGGAGAAGAGTCTATGTAAGTGCTCTGCCCAAATTTTAATTGGCTTGTTTGCTTTTCTGGTATTAATTTGTCTGAGCACTTTATAAATTTTTGGTATTTACCCCTTATCAGACACATCATTGGCAAATATGTTCTTTCATTCAGTAGTTGTCATTTCTTTTTGTTAATGGTTTCCTGTGCTGTGCAAAACCTTTTTAGTTTGATGTAGTCCCATTTGTTTATTTTTTCTTTTCTTTCCCTTACCTAAGGAGACATATCAGCAAAAATATTGCTACAAGAAATGTCCAAGATTTTACTGCCTATGTTTTCTCCTACAATTTTTATGATTTTGAGTCGTACATTGAAGTCTTTAATCCATTTTGAGTTTATTCTTGTGTGTGGTATAAGAAGTCCCCACTTGTGTGGCTGGTTGTAGTCGGATGTGATATGAAGGCCACCACTGGTTGTGTTGGTTCTGGGTCCACGTGGAAGGTGTTCCAGTGCAGGTGAATGTCAGGTGTTACCTATTACTCGCCTTAGGCTACCTGTCTGGAGCTACCAGGACATTTGCTGTTTGCGGTTGCTTCTGCTGGGCCTGGGTGTATGTGGAGAGGCCGAACTGTACAAAGGTTAGCTTCCTGAGGCCCTGAGCTGGGTGTGTATGAGTAAGAGGCCCAAGGTTATCTTTGACATCCACCTCTACCTGTCGGCTGTTCAGCCACCCCTGGAGTCTACCTCGTTTTCCTTGAGACCCTTCCAAAGAAAGTGTATAGCTTGGACCCAACCTGCAGTCTCTTGTAAAAAAGAGCTTGATAGGGTGGGGCAACTGGAGCTGGGAGGACAGGGTTATTGAATCTCCTGCTAGGGGGCAGCACAGTCAGGCCCTCAATGAGGGGCAAGTGGCCCCTAGTCTGGAGCCTTACCATTCGGTCTCTGCCCGAGTCTAACCCTAGTTCCTCCAGAAAGAGTGCACCGCAAGTTCAGGTCGGGTGCAGCCAGTTGACCTCTCTGAAAGATATGAACTCAACAGGGCAGGACCACCAGGAGTTGGAAGGATAGGACAGGTGAGTTTCCCGTTGGGGAATGGGTACCAGCAGTGCACGCTGGGAGAGTGAGTGGAGGGGCATGGAGGGCTGACTCCTGCTCGGGAGCAGCACAACTCAGTGCCTGTCTGACTCTCTGATGATAGCCCCCCAGAAAGAACCACACACCGGAAGTCCTGGCTGTGCAAAGCGGTCTGATCTCTCTGCAAGACTGAGCTCAGCAGGGCAGGCCCACCAGGGATCTGCAGGACAGGACGAGGGGTCTCTGGTTGTGGGGAAGGACGTGGCTAGGGAGGAATGTCCCCTTTCCCAGCTTTACTTTTTGTTATCAATCTATTCCATCTTTATCGTTACATATAAATATATATACTTACCATGTATTTTACATTTTCAGATATTAAAATTGTTGCCACAGCACTGGTAGATATTACCAGTTTTCCAAAAATGGTTGGCCTAAGTTCTGCATTCGCCAGCAGTGTTTGAGAGTTTTCATTAGCTTTACAAGGTCTGACACTTGATATTGTTGGTCTTTTAAATTTTGGGATTTTGGGGGGTGTTTCATGTTTATTTTGTTTTGTTTTGTTTTTTGTTTTGCCTTGCATTTCCCTCAGTAAGCATCTTTTCATATGTGTGTTGTCTAATTGATATTCTCCTTTGTGAAATCAATATTAAGTCTTTTCTTATTTTTCTTTTGGGTTTTCTGCCTGTTGCTTGTTGATTGATAGGCGTTCTTTATACATTCTGGAATAAACTTTATATAGGTTATATGTATTGCACACATTTTTTCTCATTCATTTGCTTACTTTTACACTCCCTAAGGTTGTTGTTTAGTGAATAGAAAATCTTTTTTTAAATAAAGATTTTATTAATTTGAGAGGGAGAGGAAGGGAGGGAGGGAGGGAGAGAAACATCAATGTGCAAGAGAAACAGGGATCAGTTGCCATTCGCACACTCCCAACTCAGGACCTGGCCCGCAATCCAGGCATGTGTCCTGACTGGGAATCTAACCAGCGACCTTTCAGTCACAGGATGACAGCCAACCCATGGGGCCACACCAGTCAGGGTGGCGGGTAGAAATCCTTAATTTTAGTGTTTTCTAACTTACCAAGCTTTCCCTTTATGGTTAGAGCCAATGGGGAAAACACAATATTTTCAAAAACATTTACTGAGACAACCCTGGCTGGTGTGGCTCAGTGGATTGAGCACTGGCCTGAGAACCAAAGGGCTACCGGTTCAATTCCTGGTCAGGGCACATGCCTGGGTTTCAGTCCAGGTCCCCGTTTGGGGGCATGCGAGAGGCAACCGAATGATGTTTCTCTCTCAAGCCGATGTTTCTCTCCCTCTACTTCTCCTTCCCTTCTTGTCTCTCTAAAAATAAATAAATAAAATCTTTTAAAAAATTTACTGAGGCTATTGGTTATTAATTTAAAAACTGAAACTTAACTCTTATTTAAAACCATCATCAAAGATCAATTGTAAGTAGTTGTGGATCCAACATGAAAAGCAAAAAACCCCAAACATTCTAGAAGAAAAGGTGGGGTAATATCTTATGACCACAAGATAATAAAATTAACAGCAAAAACAAAGCACCCACCATAGTCGTCTTCACCGTTGGAGTTGTCCAGTTAATGGACACAACATACCATCCCATTTAGTTAGGTCTTTTTCCATTTCTTTCAGTAACGTTTTATAGAAATCCTGATGGAAATATTGGACACCTTTTGTTGGATTCATTCTAATGTATTTGGAATTTAATGATGTTGCTCTACATGTATCTTCTTAAAATATTTATTTACATACTATTTGTTGCTGATGTATAGAGATGTTATTTATTTTTACCTATTGGCGTTATATCTAGCAGCTCTCCTATGTACAGTTTTTAGTTTTAATACTTCATGGGTAGATTATTTTTCACATGTAAATCATATCATCTGAAAGTATTGAGTCTTTGCTTTTTAATCATTATAATTCTTACTGCTATTTTTAATGAGCACTTATGATGGAATTTTGTTGAATGATAATGAGCACCTTTGGTTTATCCCTAATCGCAAAAAGGTTCAACATTTCACCATCAAATATGTGATAGAGGAAGTAAGGACCGCTTCATTTCCTGAAAATAGAGGAATAAGGACACCTTTGTTTTGTTCAGGGGAGGAATTTGGGAAGGGCGTGGCTTGGCTTGTCCGGTTGTCTCTAGTCCACGTGTTTTCAGATAGAGTCCGTGGTTTCAGATGGGAGGGTTTACTTCCAAGGTCACTATTACATGACATGTCTGGAGCCTTGGTGTTCCTCGGCGTCTCCTTCTCTGATGCTTCGTTCTTCTGGGACTATCCACATGGCTTATCTTTGACAACACGGAGGCCTCAAAAATCACCAGATTTTGTAAATGTCATCTGGCTTCCCCTAGAGCAAGCGTTCCTCTTTCTATGAGTTTGATCTAAATTTCTATGAGTTTGAGTTCATGAACTCATATAAATTATAATTAAACCTATCTATTTATTTAAAAAACAATTTCTAATATATAAAATTTTAACACAACCAAATTACAGTGATATGGAGTAAAGAAAAAAAGAGATGATTTGTTATTCTGATGACAGACTTTTACTTTTGAGGTTAGACGAAGTTATCTGGGACAGTGGGAGGGCGGCAGATGCTCATGTAGTTGAATATGCGGAGGAAAGTATAAAACAGTGTCGTGTGTAGGTGAGCTGTAAGTGAAAAGTGATTAAGAAATGAAGAGAGTAGGTTGGCCACAGGAAGCTGGGCAGACCACAGGAAGCTGGCTGGAAAAAAAATGTCATTGGCTTCACTTAATTAAAAGTAAGAATAAAACAACCCAAAGACAAATGGAAAATCTCACACACAAAGCCTGTTAAGGGATGGAAACAAAAAGATAAGCACTCATGCTCAGGGAAAGGCAGACTGAAGTGACTGGCCGTTTATAATCTACTCCAACTTTTGGATTCTCAGAACTTTATGCAGGAAGATAGTCTAATTAAAAAACAAATCCAAGGTGGAGGGGGGACTTCCTTTAGAAATAAACACAAAATATTCTTTTGGAAAACTTATATTTCTGGGTTTGCAATTCTAGTTGTTATAAAAAGGCTCTATTGAAATAAAAAGAATGTTAAATTAGGGAGTCAGAATGATGTTTTCAGTCTTTGGTCTCAAGCTAAATAGTGTACTTACATCTTGTCCACTAGATGTCTCTTTGCTTACACGTTATGATTCCAGAGAGAGCTAATCTATTCCTGAAGGTAATAGTTCACATGGATTGTGTCAACGAAGGTCTTAATTTTGGGCTGTGTAAGAATGGCTTTAATTTAATAGTTCCTCCTAAAGAATAAGTAGATGTTTCTTGGCTACATCTCTCACTCTTGCTTTAGAAATTTTGGAGACATTAACCCAGAATTGTCAGCAGATGCAAAATTCAGGCACTTGTACCAGGGTTGTTGGCAGGCGAGAAGCCCTCGAGTCAATAGCTGGCCCGTTTAGGATTCTGACCAGGAAACCAGCACCTCTGAATGGAGCCTTGGCAATAACGCTTAATTCCAAAACAAACTGCCTTGGGCTCTCCAATGTCTCTTTCCAGGAGCTATATGCCTTGCTGATCAGACCCTTCAGAACACCCGCCTGACCGCTAATCTGTGGTCCCCAGTTGGCTGCACTTGGCTGCACAAGATATCAGTCACTGTGAGTCACATAAGGCCCTTTGAATTGTCTAAATTTGGTAAATAGTTTACCCACTCTCAGCTGTCTTAAAGTAAAGGTAGGGTCAATATATAAGTTAATAGATATTTATTAGGTGCCCATTGTATGCCTGGCCTGGTACGTCTATGAGAATTATTGGACTCATTCATTCTGTAAGAACGTAATGGAACTGACTGTTTGCAGAAAAATTAAACATGCTGCTAAGGAGAAGTTGAAAAGGCAAAGACTATCGTAAGAGACAGCTGTTCTAATGTGCAGTGGGCCCTGAGCTTGGAGTTTGAAAACCTGAATTCAAATTCTGACCTGATAACTTCCTTGCTCTGTAAAGTAGCTACCCGCCCTGATCTGTATGTTAGCTTCCTCATTGTAATATGACTTTACCGACTTGATGTGAAGATGGGGAACAGTTTGCAATGATTCTGCCAAAAATCATTACAAGAGTCTCCAAAAGCAGTTACTCTCTTCTTGGTAAAGGCAGCCTTAGGCACGACGGTTTAGGTCCTTGTGGTCTCTACCTCTCCTGTCTGACTAGGCCTTGGGCGCTGCCTTTGCAAAATCATAAGCCCCACTAAAGTGATATTTCCCAGCGAAAGACGTAACTGGATAAAAGAGGAATTTTAGCTCCAACTCCAGAGCAGCGGGTGCCATCAGTAGTCTGCTTTTATACTAGTTTCCTTCTCCTGGCTTCCTTTTGGCCGGCAGCGGTCCTGAGGCAGGAGCCACTTCCGCACGGGGTGCACCTCTTCACCTTGATGCAAAGAGTGTTCAGTGGAAGGTTGCTCATCAAAGCTGCATGAAAGTGATTGGCTGCCTCAGAGCAGTGTGCACGACAGTCCAGATCTCCCAAGCAGAAATATACACCGTCTTCCATGGGGAGAAAATATAATCATCATTCATGTGGACAGATTTAGAGTTGCAAATTACAAAAGATCAAGGTCATCTGAATTGGCCATTCTTGTCTGGCCCAGGTTAGTGCACGGTATCTGTGCTCACCCCACAGGCCAGAGTGAAGAGAATTTAGGAATCCGGTTTGGCTGTGTAAGAGCTGCCATTGTAGGGAGCCAGGGTGTGCTCATGGGACAGTCTGTCCTAGATCTAACCATTAATACTTTGCCTAAGGGTTACCAGTGCTCCCTGTGACCTCGTCATGGGCCTGGTGGTCCTTTCCTTACATGATGTAGCTCCTTGGGGCTAATACTGACCAGAGGGGTCTCCTTGGGTTCTGATTGCAAAACCCTTACATAGGACCTAAGCATAAAGCTAGTTTGGACCTTAGGGTGACTGGCTCCTTCCTGGATGCTCCCCAGATCTTTGTCACAGGCCTGGGAAAGGAGGCAAGTTTTATCTCCACTGGTGCACAAGGGCTGTGCTAGGGTGTGCGTGTGTGTGCGTGTGTTTAAGGTATGCGCAAGTATGTTTTGTGGGGCCCCTGCTTATATAAATAATTCAAATACCCAGAAGTCAGAGTGTCAGCCTGATTCTGGAGGGCTGGCGGGAGCAATCAGGGGACTGGCATCATGGAAGTAAAACGATGGTGAGAACAGAACCAATCTCATGGAGATGAGTCTCGGCGCTCTTCAGACATCTGGTCCACTCCATGTTCCGGTGATAGAGAAGTGCCTCAGGCGGGAGCAGGGGCACAGGGCACGCTTGGGTGGCACCCTGCTATGACCTCAGGGCAAGTCAGCAGGGCTCTGCTTGCCCAAGACTACGGACATGCTATGGGTGCAGACCAAAATCTTTGAAGTTTTGGATTCTGGGTGCCGGCAGAAGGGCGGGAGGCCCCTCCAGTCCAGAGACGCAAGGGAGCATTGTGCCTCCCTGAGGTGCATGGCCAACTACAGCCATTAGTGTTTGGTGCAGGTCCTTCCAGGAAAAAGAGGTAGATTGTTGGAGATCTCTTGCAGTTTGCCACCTCCTTGTTACTATGGTAAAATGGTCCTTTTGGAGCAGAGATTGACATTTGCTGAAAGAAGGGTTTTTTTTCCTCTTAGATTTGTACATTTTTATGTCTAAGTCTTGATTGTCAGGACTGACAGCTTATGTGGGAATGCATGAAAAAGTGTAAGGAAGAAGCCTGCCAATCTCCTCAGATAATGCATCACAGTATTTAGTGGTGTTGAAAATAATTTTAACCATCCTAGTTTCCTTCTGTTTAAAAAAGAAGCTGTGGGATGGACCTGGAGAGCATTATGCTCAGTGAAATAAGCCAGTCAAAGAAAGACAAGTACCATATGATTTCACTCATATGTGTAACCTAATGAACAAAGTAGACTAAAAAACAAAATAGAAATAGACTCATAGATACAGAGAACAGACTGACAGCTGTCAGAGGGGAGGAAGGTTGGGGTGCTGGGTGAAGATACAAAGGGATTAAAAACCCCCACAAACTCATAGACACAGACAACAGTATGGTGATGATAAGAGGGAAAAGGGACTGAGGGGAGGTAGAAGAGGGTAAAGGAGGATAATGGTGGTGGAAGAAGACCTGTATATACACTATACAGATGATGTATTATAGAATTATACACCTGAATCCTGTATAATTTTATTAACCAGTGTCCCCCAATAAATTTTTTAAAAAGCTATGGCTCTTAAAGCCATCTGTCAGTTCATCCTCAAAATAACGAGACAGCAGAAAAGCAATGCGGCAAAATGAGAGGAAAGTTAACAGTAAGAAAGAGAAAATAAATGAAAAAGAATGAGAATATTTTAAAGCACGGAATAAACCAGCTGCAATCAGAGTGACAACAGAGTTTAAATTTAAAATAAACATGTTTGAAATAATTTGGATTAAGCCATGTTTTCCTTTTACAAACTCCCTGGATAAAGTAACCACCCCAGACCACTGCCACCCCCACCCTCCTGTGCATGTGCTCACTGGGAGGTCACCTTGCATTTTATTCAACCTCCCCCGCTCTGTCTTGACAAGAGAAATCTCCTGCTAACTGGTAAAACTAACGGATTATTTCACATCCTTGGCTTATCTCCATGAGCCAAGGTGAGTTTTCTCCCCTGCCTCCCGTGGCATTGCTCTGATGGCCTGTCATTTTGCAGGAAGTGCTTGCTCACAGACAGTTCTCATTGTGAGTTAAGGGTGTCCTCTGTTGCCACGTGTATCACAGCTTTTTGATAAACCGGGACTTCTGCCTCAGGAATGACTGTCGGTTTCTGTATCCTCTTCAGCTCTACTTTCTGGATTAAGAATAATTCCCGTTGTTTGCCTATGTTTGTGGACTTTCTATAAATCCATTTATTGCTCTAAGAATGTCTTATCAAAGGCTAGCGTCATAATGTTAAAGGATAAACATGTTCGGACAATCTGTGGGTTTTAAAACTTTTAGTTCAGATGTATGCTCTTTTCACTTAAGACTCTGTAAAAAAGAGAATAAACCTAGCCCACAGTTTATCTCAGTTGGGAAAGTTATCTCTAACTCACAATAAATCTCCGTCTTTAAAAAAACCGTGAAAATGTTAGCCACTGTGCTTCTTTTACCTCATCATCCTGGAGGTTAGAGTGTCTCCTGGGGACTAATCAGGGCAGTTACCTTTGGATCGGCTGAACTGATAGCGCCCGGTAGTGAATTTTTGTTGTTGTTCTCAGAAAAACCCCCCAAACAACACCCTAATTATACTTGCAAAGGCCTTCTTTAACAACAGAGCACTTGTTGCGTATTGATAGTCTTGGTGTATTTTGTCATTTTCAAGTTGGATAGGACCAAAGCTCCTATTTCTGACTTAACTAATTGACAAAACAGTTTCTAAAATAATTGCAAGAATAAGCTTGTATTTTGTACGTGCCTACCACAAAATGAAACGATCCTTCGCCACTGTCGTAGTCAGTTCAGAATGCTCCAACAAAATACCGTCAGCTGGGTGGCTTCTCAATGACAGAAATCTATCGCTCACACTCCTGGAGCCTGGGCATCCAACACCACGTGGCCAGCGCGGTCCGTTGGTCAGTTCCAGTGAGGGTCTTCGTCTGGGCTGCCCACTGCGTCCTCACATAAAGAAAGGCTGTGCTGGCTCTCTGACCTCTTCTTTGAGGGGCATTAATCCCACCAATGAGGGCTTCAGCCTCATGACTTAACTCCTTCCCCAAAGCTCAACCCCCAAATATCACATTGGAGATTTGATTTCAATTTACGAATTTGGGGGAAGGAGGGAACAACACAAACATTTCGTCCTTAACAACCAGTATATGTTAAGGAAACTCTTTTCATTTGAAATGAACTTTATAATTCATTTGATAATAACACGTGCTTTCCACTTTTCAGCTATAGAGTGTATCAGAATACATTTTATTTCATAATCACAACTCTAAAAAAACTATTGTCTTCTTTGTTTTGGCTAGGCCTCATATCGTGGTAGGTTAAATTGTCCTTTAAAGAAGGTAACTGTCTCAAATATAACTGAGAGAGCTATTCCCTTAAACTCAGAAACAAGGCCCCAGAAATGCTGCTGGGAGCATAGTTTGGGAGTTTAATCAACTCTGAAGTGCGAAAGCCATTTTATTTTGTGAAACTTGTTATCACACTTGCTCAAACCCTTTAGTTGTGTGCTAATCCCATTAGGAAGAACAGTTTTCTATAACAAAGCTATTTCTAAGTAATTGTTTCCATTGAAGGTAATTGCTACCACTCACGGAGCTTGCTCTGTGCCCTGCGTTTCCCATATATTTCTTTTAATTTTAACAAAAATCCTGAGAATTGCTTATTACTATTTCTGTTTAACAGATGAAGCATCTGTTGTTAGAGAAATTGATTTTTGGAAGTTTCCACACTTAACAAGTGCCAGAGTGAAATCTGTTTGACAGAGAGGTGTATACAGCAGTTTTAAATATTTGTTTTAGTTGTGAGCCATAAAATAATTTGGAAACCCTGTGAACACTTTTATGCTTTAAATTGTCATTTAAAGCCCTGGCTGGGTGGCTCAGCTCGTTGGAGCTTTGTCCCGTACGCCATTGTGGGTTCGATTTCCAGTCGAGGGCACCTGCCTAGGTTGCGGGTTTGATTCCTCGTCAGGGCCCGTGGGGAAGGCAACCAATGGGTGTTTCTCACTCACACTGACGTCTCTCTGCCTGTCTCTCTCTCTCTCCCCTTTCCTCTCTCTCTAAAATCAATAAAACATACCTTCGGGTGAGGATTAAATTGTCATTTAGAATTTTTATCATATGCTTAAATAGTTGCCAAAGATGTAATTTCTGGCATATTATAAATCTTGACAGTAAAAGAAATTATATTTCTCTTTAATTATAACCTATGCAATAAAAATATCACAGATACTTCACATGTCCCATTACTTTTTTAAAAAAGTAATCTTTGGACTTCAAAACTCTACTTGCTCTCGTTTAGTTTCCCCCTGAAACTCATATTTTCATTTCACTACCCCATAGATTTTTATCCGATTATATAATATTTTTATGCTTGAAAATATTTTATTGCTGATTCTATCATACATTTCAGCAAAAGAATGTATATTTAAAATAATTTTTAAAATTGTAGGTGACATAATTCTTTGAGCCATAGAAGATTTTATTTGAAGTAAGTAATTACAATTATTATTGAAATATAATTTAACAATGTGAATGTATTACTCATTTTGACAATAATGATTAATAGAGGTATATGTTGTTTTCCAATATTACATTGTTTAACAAGATAGTTGAGGCTTTTCCTCTAATTTTCCTCTAATTTTTCCTCTAACATACCCATGGATGAATATTATCTATTGCTAAAATGAGAAGGAGTTGAGAACCAATTTTATTCCTATTATTGATTTTTATGTAAGTACCTAAAACCATTTTTCATATAAACAAATAGATGGGAGTGAAGCACTTTTTGAACTCCTTCCAAGCATATGCCAACTACCACATCGTGATCTACCACAAGTACTTTTTAATGACTTACAAACATTTTAAATAGATTCTTCTTTAATTTTGTTGAAAGCAAAGAACTGCAAACTTCTTGATTTACAAAAGCTATCTGTTACCCTGTCATTAGACTCGTACATTTTTATTTCCTGGGAATTACACAAAAGTTCTTTATCAAGACATATCAAATACCTATTTCTTCTTATAACTCTTTTATTTATAAGCACCTTGCTTAAACCGATATTCTCAGAAAGTGTTGGGAATATGGAAAAATTATTACGTCCAAAACACCTTTTTCTAGCATTATTATTATTTTTCATAAACTGCTTTTATTGTTTGCTTTATAAATATTTTGATCAGAATCTTACAGCTAGATATTTGGCTTATCAATATATAGACCTCATGTGCCTGATAACATGGTTAATTGAGCTGGTTCTTACTGTCCAAACAATAAGCAAATGTATTTACCCGAATCTCCATGACTCCCATCTTGTTACAGAAAAATGAAGCGACCAGACACTGAGGGGTTAGGAGCACGATCTTTATTTACGTGCACGGGCCCAGAGGAGACAAACTCCAAATTCTGAGCCCAGAACAATAGCCCCGCATTCCTTTTATGCAGGGCTAAGCAGGGGAGGGTATTGGGAGTCGTAGTATAGATTTGGCACAAAGGAGCTTACAGAAGTGGGAGAGAAATATTTACAGCATTAGTCAGGGCAGACAGCGTCTCAGCACCTGCAGCAGGGCAGATAACATTTCACTTCGTCCTTGGTGTCAACCCTGACTCCCTCCACAATCTCACGTCCTAATTCTTCTGGATAATGGCTACCTGCTTTGTACTGAAGATGAGGGGTGAGAGTTGACCTTACATTGTTTCGATGATTCTTCTACCCCCAATTATCTTTGAATCATTTTGGTGATATTTTGGATTTCATGTATGTCAACTACAAAAATTAAGTACTGAAGTTCTATTAAGTAAACACTCTCAGATAGCCCCGCAAAGGGCACACATCCATAGTTCCCTGAGTTATTTCTCTCTGCCCTGTACCACTGATTGTGTCTTATTTCATTTCCATATCCTGGGAAGGAGATTTCTAATGGGATATTCATGACGGCAACATTCCACCAAACAAAAAAAGTTCAAATTCATAGATTTGCTGTGTGGAAACTTATCTAAAGTTTCATGCTTTTATTGTTTGTATTTTTAATTCATTTACTCAGCAAGTATCTATTGAATTACTCTGTGTTTAAAATGTGGAAATAAATAAACAAGATAAGACACAGTGCCTGCCCTCAGGTAAGTTATACCAGAGTGGGGAGTCAGAGGTTAAAGAATCAATTGCAAAATTAATAACTCAATACCATAATGAGAACACCTATTATTAAAATTAAGGTGCTAAGAGGGCATGTGAAAGTTGATGATGATGGGATCAGGAAACATTTTCTTGACTAAATGATATTTGGTCTGAGGGCTGAAAGATTATCTGGTAGAAGCTATTTTGGGTGAGGGCTGTTGAAGAAGAGTATGCACAGAGACTCTGAGATGGGTAGAAACATGTTTAAAGAATTTTTTAAAAAGTCAATAAATCAGGGAAATGGAAAGAAACACATGGAAATGATCCAGGATGGGGCTGGAGAGGAGACAGAGGCCAGATAAGACAAAGCCTTTCTTATAGGAGATTTTCATGTTTTTGTTCTTTATCTCAAGATTCAATGACTATTGTAGAGATTTAAAGACAGAAGAATAGTCATGTGCATTGAAAAAACATCACTCTGGGCAAGAAAGGAAGCTGGGACAGCAGCTAGAATGTTCACAGAGTGGTCCGAGAGGGAGGTGCTGGGGCATTGGACTAGGATGGTAGCAATGGGTACAGACAGAGTGGACACACTTAAGAGATAGTTAGGAGGTAAAGAGGTACAATATACACAAGAGAAATATTCTTCAACATCCAATGAAGGCTTAATTAATATCATCAATGACCAAACCAGTGTATTGTCAACAAATCCCAATGCTTACGGGCAGACTTAAAGGTAAATTTTTTTCCCTTTCTCTCCTCCTGTGCATGCTGTGTTTGTTTTACTATTAATGAGCTGGTTGAGTGTAGGGATTCAGAATTCCACTGAGATAATACAATTGTCTGAGGGGGTGATCTATTAGTTTAAAACGTCATTTTGAAAACTCTTGCCTAAGCTGTGGCCTTCACTGGGCCTGGCCCTGGGGCATGAAGACTCAGTCTTGGCTGCTACCTTTAACATTCTCATTACCTAAACAGGGAGACCTGTCCACAGCACCATGGTACAATATCAGAGACACTGAGGAGTTAGTTACGGACCATGTCCTGTGGGAGATTTCAAGGAAGCCAGGATGGTGCTGTGATGATTAGGAGAAGGGGCTCTGGAGTCTGGATTTGAATTCAGAAATATTAATTTACTAACTTCTCTAAATTGCCTAAATTGTCTCATCTAAGGTGTGGGAGTAATATAGTAGATTATTTACAACGTGGTCCTAACAGTTGCATGGCCTGATACGTACAAATCATCAGTTGCCTGGGCACATAGTAACTGCTTTAAAAATCTAATAAATTGAGCTGTGAGATTACAGGGGAGAGGCTGATCAGCCACCTAGGTAGAGTCAGGAAAAGTTACATGGTGATAGTTTGTATCATAATGGAAGTGCATATATAGTCAGCTCCTACTGAATGCTTGCTTAAGGAAAAAATATGTTTTATAACAATAAAATAATTTAGTGAGCCCTTGTTACATGTTAAGTCCTGCTATGAGCATTCTAAAGGTATTTTTTCTCACTTAAGTCTTATCTGACCCTAAGAAAGAAATACTATTATTATCCCCATTTTGTAGAGGGGAGTCCTGAGGCCCCAAAATATCAGTTACTTACTCAAGATTACAAAATAAATTGCCAAACTGGGATTCAAATCCAGTCCAGACCAATCCAATGCTTTGCTCTTAACTTCTACTTGTTCTATAAGCTTCTTTATCTGAAAGTGCTGCTGAATTCACACTAACTTTTACTGTTTTCAATCATTCAATGCATTCAAAAACTACATCGCTACAAAGAGTCAAAAATATTTATAACATTTCATCTAATCACTTTATTTTATCAATAAATACTTATTTAAAAATAAAATACATAGGGGAATAACAATGAATTACTTTCTATTCCAACTTTCACATTTTGCTGTAAATATCTTCAGACTCTTTCTTCCAATACATTGATGTATGAGTTGTATGTATGTAAACCTATATTTTTATGATAAAAAAATCAATGGTGTCACGCTGCTTGTGTTTTCTACCTACTTTTTCATTGAGGGTATAATGGAAAACTCTTTGCGTCGATACGGCAGCGAGTAGCATAGCTGACGGTGTAAAGAACAGCAAACGTTAGTGGCCGCTGTGGTCGTCATCGCCATCTTGACAAATTGAACTCCAGCAAGGCTGTAACGATTTGACCTTTCAACAACAAATTATTCCTTACAACACACCTGCAGCAAATGTGGCATCTGTGACTTATTTTTGTGTGTGGGTGTGACAATCTTTGAAGGTTGAAAATGGAATCATATTGTTTTCTATAGCTCTCATTTTATTAGTAATGGAAGTTAAACCTTAGTCATATATATATTTTTATTTTTGGAATTTTCTTTTACTTAGTCTATTAGTTTGCTTATCATTTTCTTATTGATGTGTAAGAACTCTTTATTTTATGATTTTTATATATTAATGTATATGCAGCTATTTTCACCAGCTTGTGATTTGATTTTTTTATTTAGGTTTTAGTGTAGTATTTAAATAGACAAATTAAATTAAGCAATTAAATTGATCAGTTTAAAAAAATTATTACTTGTTCTCTTTGGCATTTTACAAATAAATGTTTTCTTCATATTTATGTAATATAAATATGGCATTTTTGATGTTAAAAAAGGGTATCAATCCTTCAGAAGTTGGGAGTCACTGACACGGGCTATGGAACTGTATTTGTGGTGTTGCTGGGAAGAAATTTAAAGGCTTTCTGCTTTGAGAGAGTTTCAGTGGCTTGTGGATGTTTAACAAGCTTCTTGCTTGTCAAAGTCTGAAAATACGAGATTTTTTCTTTTTTTTTATCTGCTTTCCTTGAAACCACAGAGTGTCTCGTTTTTCAGGTGATCCACTACAAAGTGCAATACATCAAAAGGGGCTCATCTTCATATTAAAGTTGGGACTTTAGAGGTAGAGGAATGAGTGGTATTTTTGAAATTGCTTGGTTAATATCATCAGAATAATAGTAATGGATCCAATAGTTCCACATCTTATATCGTGTTGCTTATCATGAAGAGAAAAACATTTTTACTTTTCAAAGATATATGTTTCTATATAATACAATAATAAGTATATAAATAATATTCTTGTCTTATAGACTTGAAAGAATACTGTTCAGATGTACAGATGAAATTCTGGTTTATTTTATAAACTCAGTTTTAAACAGTTGGTTTATTGAGTTCTGCATTAAAAGACCATTTAATGAATTTATTGTGAAATTCATCAATAGAAATGCCTTCTACTCCCATCCCAGGTCAAGAGATACATGCTTTTATGAACACTTTAACTGTACATTTATCTGAAATCTTTTTTTCTCTTCCAGCTTTTGTTTCTACCAGTTTGGTATCATACATGGCTTCAGATGGCAATGTTCTTGTAAGTACCCTTTGGAACGCCCTGGACCTTAGATGCTAATCATTAATTTGATGAATGAGTAAAAAACTAGACAAGTCGATTTGAAGTTTGGCTAGGTATTTATTATCCTCCACTTCATTAGCCACAGTGGAATGAAATGATCCTTTGTTAGGTTTCATGGTGTTCTTATGACCACCAAATATTTGTTTAAGACTCTTAGCTATTTTCTTTCAAAGATCAAGACCCATAGCCATAATTTTAATGAACTGTATGCAAATTGTTTCTGTTGTAAGTCGACTCTGGTACTACTGCAACCTCTTATGAAACCTCTATGGGAATAAATTCTGTTACTTACGACACTGAAATTGTAAGCTTTTAAAATAATTTTATAGCCATACATTTGCCTAAATTAGGTAAGTCAACTGAGCAAGTACATTATTTCTAATAGATGAGAAAACTTGGGCAGGGAAAATTGAGACACTGACCTAAGCAACATGACGTTTCTAACAAAAGGGGGTTCGGGAGAATGTGGGGATTGTATGTGTGCCTCTTCTGGCGAATCTAATGACCTCATGATGGATATGTGGGTTGGAGTTTTTGGAGTAGAGACAAAAGCAGAGTCAGAAGTAGGGTGTTGAGAGAACATAGTATAGACTTCCTGCCAAACAGAGAACACAGACGATGGTTTCCTGCTGCAGATTAGAAAATGGATGTCAAGGAAGGTTGTGGTCATAGTGATGGGGAAATTGAAGCAGATGGCCCTTGGAAGGGACATCTTACTAAAAAGCAGGACAGAAGATAAGTTCCCTGCTTACTTTAACAATTTCACATCCCAGAAATAGAGAAGGCAACGAGGACACTCGAACTCCGAAGCTGATTTTAAGTACGGAGAAATGGCTTGCTAGTGATAAAAAACGGTGGAAACTTTGGGAGGCAGGACTGCAGAAAACTAAAAATGAAAACATGAATTATGGTCAGTTAGGCACCCTGGGAAATGCACCTTCTAAAACTGTCAGAAGGGGAAGTGTCCTCTGTTGGAAACAGATGGGTACATGTTGTTCGATAATAGAAATGTGAATAATCACAATGAAGACAGAGGAGAACAATGAAGAGAATAAAGACGGGGTGGCTGCAGTGGGGTTCTTGCCAAAATTAGATATAAACACGTATGTATAGGATGTTAAAGGAGACTCCCATGGTCAAGGGCAAGAGCAAATAGATGTCACAGATCTGTAAAAATGGAGCCAGGAAGACTCAAGTGCAGAGCATTCAAAGTTTATAAAAAATTATTAAAAAGAAAAATGCATAAAATTACAAGCACATGTGTGTTATATGGAAAAAAACAAAAAGGAAGAATTAGGACAGTTGGATCCTTGAGAAAGGTAATGCAGTGTTTCATTCTTATCTTGTTTCTCCTTTTCCACTGAAAGAATGTTTCAGAAGAAATAGAAATAAAGAAAATAAGAGGTACCTAAACACTTCAAATGCATAAATTCATCCATCCATCGAAGCATTCTTTTAATGTTCACTGATGACCTCTTCTGACTCTATTATGTACCAGCCACCATACGAGATAGGAACAGGAGATTTAATTGTGACTTAAGTTAAAATCTCCGCATCTTAAACAAAAAGCATGATGCTGGGTGTTGGAACAGAGAGGGCAGATGCGGTTTCATGCAAGTACTAACATATCATTCACATAATTCCCAATCTAGAGCTGCTACCACTGTGACACATAATCTCCTTCCCCTGGGACCTGGGCACAAGTGGTGGGAACTCTGCCTATTTAGGGATCATTCTCATTTCATGAGCCAAACTCCATTCCTAGATTCAATCAGCTCAACTCTCCCTGTGTGTATATTTACCTGTTCTTTTTGTCTCATAGCTGATGCGTCTGGGTGGGACTGCTTAATGTCTCTCTTAAGCATTCCTTACAGCTGCATTTCAGTGGTTACCCTACTTTATCTTCCCATTGAGAAAATGAGTTCAATTTTCTGCTGTTATTTGTTCCCTAAATAAGACGTGGTGCAGGAGACTTATTTTTATGCTAGGTAGTTTTGGTAGGCTTGACACATTAGACCTAATCATATCCAAAATTGCCTTTCATTCCCCCTAAACTTACATTTATTGAGCTGTATGTGCTGAGCATTGCTTGGTGCTGGGGTATGAAGATGAGGAGCTTACCACCTGGTGGGGGAAGGGCAATGCTTTTAAGGCACTGTCGTTGATTCTGACCTGATCGTTATTGTTGATGTTGGCATGGTAAATGGTGCTAATAAAACTGCTCAAGAAACTAGATGCTAACCATTTGAAACGTCATTATGCGTGTGGTAGAACAGCGTTGTTATTTCTTGTTAAGCTGAGGTGCTGTCTGTTTGATAGTATCCTTTTCTTTCCTCTGAAGGGAAACAGCAGAATTTTCAAAGCTAAAACTTCACATAGAATCAAAGGCATTAACTCATCAAATTTCATTAGTTTTACCTCCCATATATTCCTCCATCTTCACAGACACAACACTTATCCTTCCCTCTGCCACTGGGCTCTTTGCCTCTATGCCTGCTCCACTCCAATCTACTTGCCCCAAAACAGCCACAGTAAATTTTCCTAAGTGCAAATCTGAATACACGTATGCTACTCACCTGCAGACATTTGTTCAATGGCTTCCCATTGGCCTTCGGGTAAACCTTATACTTTCAAACACGTGACTTTGACACTCTGAATGCAGCTCTCCCTCCGCACGCTGTGGCGGATGTCCCCTGGACTGCACCTGCATCCTGTATCAGATTGTCTCATGCTCAGGACTTTATCTTTCAGGCCTTTGCTTTTCATTCACACATGGGGTGCATTTCCTGGCCCCCAATCTTGGGTAAATTCTACAATGAACTACATTATAGCACCTACGTGCAGAACTTATTATCCTTGTTCAATTCTATGTCTTCTGTATTTGACTCGAAGCTGTGTGGGAGCTTGCTTGCCATTAAACCCGTAATCCTTGACACTGAGTAATTTTGCAACAGCTGGTGGTTGAATACGCAAAGAGCATAATTTACCAAGTTGTGGCCTGAAAAAAAGAGCTAATGTAATCACCTGTAAGAACTGGTCGTAGCTTGATGGGAAATCTTCAACATGATTAGATTTGGTACAACCCTTAAATATCTCTAAGAATCCATTGGTGTAGTCCTTGATATTTAAAAGGCTTTCTGTACACCACACTGTGGTGATAACAAAGTTTTATAAACTAAATCAGTATTGTTTAGTTTTCTTTTATGATTAATTTCACACATAAATGAATATATAAACAAACAAACAAACAGAGAAAAATAAAAAAAACCCAACTAGCATATGTGAAAGTTTGATTAAGAGAGTTTGCTGGTCTCAGATTTTAGCAACGGTGTTTTAACTTAGGAAGGAAAACAGCCTTAATTTAAAGATGACAAGGCTCAGGAGGAATGTGACACATTATCTCTTTTACTGTTGTTCATAATTCTTTTACCTAAAGCTTCTGAGATTTCCTACTTTCATGGATGGCTCTCGGGGGGCGGGGGGAAGAAATGTCAGAATTATCTTAGATCAAACTTTATGACAGTGTTTGCTCAAGAATTCTTTTCAATAAAATTCCTTCATTAAATACTGCCTGAGAGTTAAGTGTCAAGTGCAAACTTTTTCCTGAAACAAAAGTCTCTGCGCGGGGGCGCGTCAGCTGTCGGGGCGCAGCTCGGTTCGCAGGCTGAGGGGGGCCGGCTCTCTGACTGGGAATGCACACTTACTTCCAGCCCCGTGGCTGGGTTCTCTGCTCGCACCTGGACTGTCGTCTCTAGGATGATCAGTCTAACAGCAAACTGGTACTTGCGTTTGCTTCACAAGAAACTTCTGCCTTCATTACTCACGGGACATGTATTGCCTGGTCTTTATGAGACCCGTGTGCAGTGAACAGCCGGGGACAAGATTTCCGCCTCACTGGGAACCTGCTAGGCCCCTCAATCCTTCTCCATGACCACGGTGTGTGTCCCAGGGATGTGGTGATACTCAGTGATGAAGTGAGGAATATATATTTTCACATTTTTGATCAACCAAAAACAGCTGAAATGTTGGCAGCTTTTCTTTTTTTTTTCTTAGGCTACATCAACATACGTCGATGCAGAAATGGCTGAGCCAATGCTGCTTTGCATAAGTAGGTCTGCCGCACAGCTCAGACGCGGGACGCTATTGAACGTACTTGCCGTCCCTAGTAGGACTTCAAGTGGAGAAGTGCAGGACAGCTGTCTGGGGATTAGATTACTGGGTAGGGGCTTGTTAGCTACCGCCAGAAAACTTCCGTCCTCCCACCAGTTCCCCTTCTCCACCGCATGCGATCCTATTTTGGGTTCCAGATCCTTCGTAGTTGGAGGACATGGTTAAAACAGGACGCTGGAGAAAGCTATTGTGGTTTTTGAGGAAATAGTATTTTAGATGGAAGGAGAGATTTATTCAGCACAAGTTCATTTCACCTTCAAGGAAATACCAAGGTTTGACTCTCCAGGTGGGGTCAAATTCAGTGTCAGTCAATCCCAGGCCTTTCCTCTGTGCATGTGCCACTTTGGAGATGAAAAAGGTGTTGGACTAACTTTTAGGTTGCTTAATTCTGCTGATGTTATTTCCTAGTGAAGGTATTTCCCAGCTCTGAATAATCAGGCAGTAGATGGCTTTTCAGATATTTGTTAAATATCCACTCACGCCAGGCACTACGAGCAAGGTATCACAGAAAGTAAAACTTGACGGAGGACACAGTTAATCTTTGGTAAATATTCACTGAGCGAGCCATGTGTCCAGTGCTGGGCTCAGTGCTGGATTTGGAAGTAATGACGTATTCAAGACCATCAGTTCTATCTTGAAGTCTTGGTCAGTCCTTGAATCTAAACAGTTATCATTATTAAACTACAGAGTTGGTAAAAGAGATTTGTTAAATGTTAAGAGACAACAAGATGGAGGAAACGTGTGAGATTGGGAAAGGGGCCTGAGATCATTCACAGGTTGTGGGTTGGATCATTGGGTAGATAATGTTACTACCATGTATGTTCTACACAGATATAAACAAATACATTATAATATTCATTTCAGAGACATCAGCAAAGCATTTGTGGGAATACAGACATTAGAAGAAACAGAGTAACATAGAGTTAAACAATTGGCTTAGGAGTGCAGCTGACCCGAGTCCCAGTCTTGGCTCTGCTACTACTTATGCGTGATCTGAAGGGAAGTTACTTAACCACACCAAGATGAAGTTCCTCATTTGCGAAAAGGAAGGTTAAAATCGGGCCTATCATGAAAATCTTTGGGAGATATGGAAGTCAATGATTATAGTGACTGTAAATAAATATCACTGAATGAACAGAAGATTATTATTAAGAGCTGACTGTCTTCTAAGGGCCAAGAAGGCTTTATGGGGGTGGGGTGGCGATTGGCCTGGGTCTGAAAGGATGAGTAAGCTTAAGCCTGATGCAAAATAGGGAAACTAGAGGAAAGGAATAAAGTATTCAAGAGTATGAAGTTGTTGAAGTGCCTGACATTTCTGCAGAATAGAGAGACGTTGGAGGTGCCAGGAGAGGAAGTGAGCACGTCTTGCTGGCCTGTGGCGGCTACTCTGGGCAGGGATTATGATTCCAAGAACGAAGCTTATAAAAGAACTGACTGGCTTCCATTCAGCAGTGGCCCTGGGAATTCACATTCCCACACTCCACTCTGTTGCAAACAGAGCACTGATGGACAAAAGGAATCCGAGAAACCAAAAAAGCACAATTAGGCTCAACAACTGGGTCATCATCTCTGTGAATGAGAAATGAATCAAGTATGACTGAAGCTATGGGCCTGGTGAGCCCTTGGCTGGAGGCGGGAAGCCGCTTACCTCCTGGCCCAAGGTAAGGGAGTAAAAAAAACAGTTCTCCACTAATGTGAGGAAAGCTACTTTATCAGGGACTGGGGATGCCAGACGATAGCTTCAGGAAATGATTGGATGACTGATAACACCAAGTGGAAGCAACCTCCAAACTGCCACACTGGTTAAGGGGGAGGCAGGGAAAGGGAGGGAGGTAGCAGGGTGGGGAAGGAGAGAGAGAGAGAGAGGAAGCCCTTCCACTCACAATTCTGTACCTTTAAATTCCAAGGCATTTACAAAATACTAAGAAAGAATATAGAATAAAACACTCAAAGGTAGCTGTATTGCATGTGAAATCAGTAAAAGCCTGAACGTTCAGATTGTTGACAGAACAGTCTCCAATGCTGTGTTTATTTCTTCAGTTCCTATTCATTCCCAGCGCACTGAAATTGGTCTTCCAGCCCAACCTGACTGTGAAGCTAATTTTGCTGAGATCTACAGTGGACTTTTCCTTTCTCTTTTATCCTGGCAGCATTTGGCGGTCCGGACCCACCTTTCTCTTGGGTCCCTCCCTCTCTCCCATGACACAACCCCTTTCTGGATTTTCTTTGTTTTCTGGGCGATCTTATCCACACCCAAGGCTTCTGCTCTCCGTACACTGATGACTTCTAGTTTTATACCTTTATTCCAAATTTTCTTCAGATCCTTAGACCCTTAAATATGAGACATAATATTTCCACTTGTGTGCCTCATCTATATACACCAACGTCCATATGCTTCCTAGTGAATATACATGCATGGATGTGTGTGTGCATGTGCGTGTGTGTGTATATATATACGGGGCTCTTTGTAGGGTTGTCGTTTATTTAATTGTTGAAGCTAGAAACTCCAAGAGTTCGCCTGGAACTTTACTCTCTCTCACTGTCTACGTTCTAACTTCCTCCTCTTCATCCTCCCCTTCCTCTCCCTGTGCCCGTTCCCTCCTTTTGCTCCTCTCTACAGCTCCTCTCTCCTTTCTCTTTCTTCTTCCCCTTCTTCCCATCCTCCTTTTTTTATTTCTTCTATTTCTCTTCTATGCAGAAAGTGCCATTGCACTCAGCATCCCCTTAAACTCTAGACCTTGCTTCTGTGTCCCACTGCTTTATGTAGCATTGACGGGCAAAAAGCAAATACCTTACCAGGCTACTACTTTGTGACTGTTATTCTCAAAGTAAACATTGGCATTTTGCCATTGGCTTTGCGGTTTTGGGCTAAACACGCAAACTCCATTGGCTTCATTTTCCTCCTCTGTAAAACGGGAAGGCAAATAGCACCTCAGCCACCAGCGTGAGAATTTGGTCCCAGAATGTGTGAAAAAGACTCAGAACACTGCCTGGCACATGGCAAACATTACATAAGCATGAGCTTTATATATATTTCTTAGCTGTCATTGTTGTCTATTACTATTATTATTAGAATGTCTATGACCTATCTCCATTTTTCACTATTAGAGATTTTTAAAAATATTATTTTGTAAGTAATTTTAAGGTAAGCAGTCTTCTAAAAAATTAAGCAAGTTTTTAATGTATTTTCACAGGTGAAATTTTAATAATTAAAAGCTTTAAAATTTCCTTTAAAAATTCAGTTTAATTTTCTGGGAAGGGGCAAAGACGTTTGCTGGGGAAAGGTGTTTGTGGAGCAACATACCTAACAGCTGTGCCAATGGGGTTGGCCTGGATCTGAAATATTGAGACAATTTTGTGGCTCGGTTAAAGAATTGGTAGCTTGAAACTGACATCAGTGTGAGGCTTCACACCATGGAAATTAGGTAAATGCTACAAATCAGGGCTCACTTAGCAGCATATCACTGTTATGACATTTCTAAAGACCAGGACCATTGTGAAGTTTGATGTCAGGACAAACTATCTTACTGTGAATTTTAATATAGCCTGGGGGTAAACTGTGCCCCACCCCTCAAGACTGAACAATTACTGTACAGATTAGAAGTCAGTGTAATAATTACTGTGTAACCTGGGTGTTAGTGCTACTGTTCAACATCAAAGGAGGTCTCTTTGTATACTTTGTACTGGTTTCTTTATATGTTTGTATGTATTTTTGAGCGATTAGTTACCAAATGATTATTTTAACCACCTTAAAAACTGAAGGTACTCTTTACAATCCAAAGAAAAATATACATATTAAAAGAAAAGTCTCCCCCCACTTTTAGAACCAAGTGGGGCAAATTCATAATTTATAGTAATATTTCAGTTTTACTATAACATTCCAATGGGAAGAAAATAGTATGAGAAAAATATCTTAGTAGGCTCTGGATTGTTGTTATGAGAAAGAGTTATAATTCCCCTGTTGAAAAACTGTCATAAAATTCTCAGCTAGGTACCTGGCTTTTTTTTTTTTCTTTTTCACTTACCTATTGAAAAAACCACATGTAAGATCTTTTTGAAACTGACGAGTTTGCCAGTTCCACTTCCTGTTGTGAGGAGCAAGAGGTATCTTAAGCTCCCTCGAGTTCTCAAGATTGTTTTCATTCTCTGATGTCAACCAATGTACGTTTCAAATTCATATATATCAAGTGAAACTGAAACTGTAACTTGTTATTTCTATAATATGCAGTCTGTTTCTGGTTGGGGAAACAGTTTGAACAGCTCTACAGATTTCAAAATAATTTGCCAGAAGGGGCTATCAGAGAAGAGATGACTCAATGACTAAACTTCCCTGCCTCTCTTTTAAGAAGTCTGAATAAAATCCTTCCTTGATGTTGGACGGTCACCCTGTTCGAGGAATTGTCCTTCTGCTTTGAGCCCCCACTTCTTACCCAGCCTTGGCACAAGAATCTAGCGTCGGCCAAGGGCTGGTCTGGGGCAAAATTAAGACAAAGACTCCAATTTGAGTTGGGGCTTTCCCTAGAACCGGCCTCAAGGGATGGGTGAAGGAGCTTCACGGGTGTCCTTCACAGATCCACAGTGACCCTCATTTCTGTCTCTCTCATCCTTTTCAAAGAATTTTCTATGAATTTCAGCTCTATTTGTGATGCGATTTCACCTTGTCAGTTTGGAGCCAGAACTCCCTAGGAATGCCTCTGTACAACGAACTACTTTTTCTCCCTGTTGCTCTGGGTTTTAGTTGGTCTTGCATACTCCCTGGAGTCCTTTGGAACCCAGCTTCTTCAAATCATTCCCACTATCTAAATTTACTTACTTTCTCCTGCCTTTAGTCCCAGCTCTCGGAGAAGTTTCAGCTGTCCCGGTAATATACATACTTGGGCTAAAATATTTTAATAGGTACTATTGGCTTTACTGATCTCAGATAACTGCAAATTAAAAAATGTTCAGGAGACCGTTTGAGTGAATAGCGGGGATTTTAGACCAAGATGCAGGTCAGTGTGGGAGATATTTTGTAACGAGGAGCTGAGACCTTGCTGTGGTAACATGCCTAAATTTTAGTCATGTGTCATGACTGTAACATGCCTATTCTTGCCTAAAATTTAGGACAGTTATCGCTGTTGTTATGTCTTTTCTTTCACAAGGATGATTACTTTCTTTGGGGGTACAATTTTATTCTAACATTTGTAAATAAAAAGTCAGTTTGGGATTTCCCAGGAAATATAACTTAGACATGTCTAACTTCACTATTGTTGCTGAAAGAAATGATGAACTTTCTGTTTATTAGATATAAAGTATGTGTTTATATCTATAATATGTTATATTATGTGTAATTAGGTAAAATAATGCTTTTTAGTTTTTAGACTATTTTCACACACAGTCTTGTTAAATTTATGAGGACCGTATACAGTACTATTGGCTCAATAGATGGAACAGTAACCAGGTGCATCTGGAAGAACGTAAAATGTTGTAGTAAGATAGCCTGCCAACTTTTGGAACCGCTCTTCAATTATGCACAGTTTCTTCAAATTCTCTTCTTGTTAGCATAAAAATCTGTCATTTAAACCAGAGTAAATTCAGCTTAGATGTTGCGGAGGAAAAACAGAAACTTCTTTAACCTAAAATGTCTCTCTTTCTACATGCCGACATGCCCACCCGCACACATAAAAGAGGACCATTTGAAAGCTTCTTTTTTGTTTTGTTTTCTGTTTTTGCTGATAGTCTGATTTTACATGAATTTTAAAAATACATAATGGAAAATGTGTATTTCAGATATGTTGTCTTATGTTTGATTTGAATATTTGAAGAGCTAAATAGAGGTCAGTAATTTATCTTTTATAAAACATGTGGGAAATATTCACAGATACTTAAGACAGAATAAGCAATTCAAATTTAGATAAAAACTTCCTGATAAGGAGGCGTGATGGCCCCTGAGATCTCCCCCAAAGAGACTGGAATTTCTCTTTCTGGGATATTTAACTCATGTGGTTGCGATGTAACCCTGGGTGGTAACGGGACCATGAATTTACCAATCCGATATGAACCTGTAATACTGTGAGACTACATTGATTAACTTCCAGGTTTATTTAAATAACCAACATTTAGAAACTGCAAGGAAAGAAGCAGGAGACTTTATACACACACACACACACACACACACACACACACACACACACAATTTATAATGTAATATATAATATATAAATACATATATTTCTTCTCTCACAAAAAGATAGAGGAAATATTTTATTTTTTTAAAAGGACTTCAGTGAACAGTGTCCTAACTAAAGTGGTAGTGAGAAGGCTGCCTGTGGGTGGAAACAGGAAACATCAGTGATAAATGCTGTTACCTTTTTTTTTTTTTTTCCAGTTTTAGCTCGGCGTCTATTGATTCTAATTAGCACATTTTGTGCCTCAGCTATAGCTCCCCTCAGCCCTGCTAGGAGAGTTTTTTTTTAGCTTCATCCTGCTCATAAACACTGCCACCTCCTCCCTCCCGCTCTCTTTACAAATGTTACAACACAATCAGAAATTTCCTCTTCTCTTTCCTTCCTGCATTTTCAGCAGGTTCCCTTGCGGCAGAAGCCGAGAAAGAAAACTCAAGGTAATTAGATCTTTGTTTGTTTATCCCTGTTTTGTGTGTGAGTGTGGTCTTTCTCTTGGATGCCTTCTTTGGGATCAGCTTTTTGTCTGTCTTACTGCTGGTATCAGGAGGTGGATGGCAGATTAATTTTGGGTTATTTTTGGGTTGATTGTAAGAAACGATGGCATGCTATTTGTTTGACTGAATCCCCTGGGGTATGTCAGGAGGGCTGAGAAAGCCTGCCACTGAGTTGGACAGTGGCGGTGCTTTCAGGTGGGCATTAACCCTTCGCAGCCTATTGCATAAGTACTGCTATTATTGCTGACAGGGCTTTGCTCACGCAGGGAAGCGCCTGACAACCTCAGGATCTTAATTTTTCAACTTATTCTTGTTGAATATTCTCAGATGAACACTTGCATGTTCATATCACTCTCTCTTTGGTCATGTCTTGCACCTGCTTCTAAGCACCAAATACATGTTTAAAAATAAAATATATTACCTTTTTTTTTTTTTTTTGCATTTACTTTATATAAATCTTGGTGTGAAGCCCAACTCGCAAAGGGTAAAAAATGAAGTTACCTTGCCCTCTGTCACACAAATTGGGGTAATATGTGACCACCTTTCCATGCAATTGTTGCAGGTGTTTTCACAATGAGTCGGAGGAGGATATCGTGTAAAGACCTGGGGCACGCTGACTGCCAAGGGTGGCTATATAAGAAAAAAGAAAAAGGAACTTTCCTAGGCAACAAATGGAAAAAGTTCTGGGTGGTACTGAAGGCATCGTCACTGTACTGGTACAGCAATCAAATGGTGAGTCCTCTCTTTCCCTGTCACCCCAGCCTTTCCAGCTAAGGGTAGATTAAAGATCCTTGTCAAACAGATGATCCCTATGGGAAAGTTAATTTCTATTTCTGGGACTTGGAACAGAGCCAACAAGTTCTAGAAACCATTCCTGGTCCAATACATATGTAGGTCATTCTGCTTGACTGACTAATCTATGGTTGGAGAAGGGCGCCCACATGTACGTCCTTACTGAAGGAGGTTTTCTGTGTCTATTAATGTTATCATTGCCGGAGAGAGTCTAATCATCTTGGGATTTACATGGACAGCACTGAATATGGGAAATTTACGTTGTTAAGGTCTCTATGAAAAAGGGGACTCAGCTCTTAGGGGTGTCAGTCAATTCAGTCTCCAGGAGATATTCCCATGTCTCCTCCTTTACTACCTTCTCCTTTGATCTTCGTTCTTAGATGGGTCGGTTTGGGAGTTGCTTATCTGAGAGCCAGGGTTATGTTGCTGACTGTTTTGTCTTGCTCCTTGGCATGTTCAGCGATGGTGCCAAACTATGTATATTTGGACAGCACTTGATAAGAAGACCTCTCTGATCTATCATTACTTTAGTGACCTACTTCACAGGCTACTTTTCTGTTGGAAAGGGCGAAGGAAAAAGATATTGTTAGAAGGTGTGCTGATCTTTCCTGGCTGGAAACATTTTGAAAACAAGGATATTGTTGAATCAGTTGAATGAGTAGAGACTTTTCACAGAGGAACGAGTAGCCAGTTGCTGATCTCAGTAGAGCGTGAGTTTGTTTGTGGGGTAAAGATTAGCAACGGATATTCTTTGATCGATGAAGGGAAGGTTAGGAGTTACTCAATAAGCCAGGAAAATTCTTTTTATATGACACTGTCCTTCTAAAGAAACTTGTACGTGCCCGTAGCTCAAGCAACAGAGTATTAGAGATACGATTTTGTAAGTGTGAAATAAGTGCTGTGTATATAGTTTGTGGGCAAATTTTTCGTCGATAAATTGACATTCATGGGTCACCAGTTCACTGACACCCATCTGGCAAAAACTTGGCTAAACTGGACCTAATCCTGGTGCCCTAAAATAAACATTCTCCCCAGTGCCTCTCTGCACCCCTCCCCCACCCCGTCCCCAAGCTTATCACTTTGGTTTCACCCCCTGCAAAACATGCTACAAAATTCCTTATCACGTTCTCTAAAAATATATTTCCTCAAGCCCTTTGTGAGTCTTAACAACTTTCTCAAAGATTTAGGAAGCTTACGAGGAAGAATCACCTCAAAGAAAGTACAGTCTTCCCCTCTCTCCTTTTTCTTTCTTTTCTCCTGCCCTGCTGGACACTCTCCTCATCTTGTCCAACACGGAATGTGGTTTGACCCAAGTTAAGGCAGCCTGGACCTGGGGGCTCACCTTCTATCCAAAGGGATTTTTCCTAAACAAGTACAGCTTCCTTCTTAAGAAGAATTAAGAGTCGTATCAATTTCAGCCTCTTGTTTCCTATTCTTTCAGGGCTCTTACTTTTGGATAGTTGTGGCAAGTGAGAGTCTGTATCTTTTATAAAATGTGAGGACTTAACTGATTTACGTTTTAATAGCTCCCCAGGAATTCCCAGAGGGCTGTTGGAATTCGTTTCCTCTTTCTATCAAGTGATTCAGCTGATATGTTCTGAGGGCTGTCCTTGTCTTCACAGAATTTTAAAAAAACCCCATCTAAACAGCACATGGTTACGGATTTGGTTAATTTGGCTTTGCCAGCTCATTTGGCTTAAGCTCATCCTAGATGAGCAATGAAATAGTATTTTGGGTGACAGGAACCTCATCCTTCCACGGGGAGCAGCAGTGTTGACTGAGACTAGGTCAGAAAGAGGAAAAGGAGACACGGTCAAGCACCTTGTCCTCACGGGCAAATGCCTAAAGCAATATTCAGGGTGCAAATCCTGTACTTGAATAGAGTTAGTTGAGCGTCGTAGACCGGAGAATAAATCTGCTGTTACTTGACCACCTAACTAGTGGTAGGTAGCAGAAGGACTCTCCAAGTCCTTAATTTCGGGACTGTGTTATAGAAGAGTGTCCTGAGCCCAGGACTGTTGACCACATGCAGGGACCTGACCGCATGCAGGGACCAGGATAAATGAGATGATTAGATGACCTTGTTTTCTCCCTTCAGTAGGGTTCTGCGAGAGCGACTCTAGAAATGAAATCCAGGGCAATTCTCATGAGGAAGTACAAGCGATCTCATGGGACCCCTTTGCTCGTCTCTGCTCTTCCCTGACAGTGCCTGGGGAGACCAGCTCTTCCTCTCCTCTCTCAGCCACTTTTTGTTGTTATCGCCGTTACCCACTAACTGACTCATGGCTTACCTTCTTCTGTCATGATGCTTTGCTGCTTCAAACGGTACTACCCATACTTCCTTGAGAAAGGTCAAGTCCAGACACTCATCTGCCTTTTTTCACACCTCATGTTATGTGCTTAGAATGTGATACAGCCCGCAAGAAGGCAGGCCAAGTCTTACAAAAGCAGGCGCAAGTTTAACAGCCATAAACATTCAGGTTGTTTAAAATCATGGGTTTGAAATCCACACAATTGTTTTTCCCCACCCCTAGGATAAAAGACATATTCATTTCCCAGCTTGTGAGAACCTCCTGACCTGTATTTCTCTTACTTCCCCGCCCTCCCCACCCAAGCTTCAACTACAGAACTTCTTTTAATTCCTTGCGAACATTGTAAAGGCTGGCTGTCTCTTTAAGTCTTTGTGTATGCTCTTTCTCTGCTCAGAAAACTCTGTCTCCAGGTCCTAAAGTCTCTCTCCCACTCAATCCCATCACGCTTCCTCCTTCTAAGTCAAATTTGAGTTCAAATAACCCTTTTTGTAGGTACTCTCACTTTATAGCCCCGGATCTAAATTAGGTTGCCTCTGTCCGCTCCCATAGCATTTTATAATTTTTATTATTATACTCATCTTCCTCATTTGTACATGTTTGTTAGACTTTCTCTTTTATATTTCTATTTGGTAAAAAATCTCCCTAAGATGGGATCACAAGGATATCTTTGACAACTTGAACAGTGTCCGACACTTACTGGGCACTCAATGAATATTTGCTGATTTCATAAATAAATGAGATTTGGGAATCGTCAGTATTTATATTACCCATGGGAATTTTGAGAAATGGAATGGTGAATGAGGACTGCTTTTGATGCAAAATAACTTTCCAGTGAAGAGATTTTCACTTCTATTCTTAAAACTAGATATAGGAGAGGGTGTCATTTGAGATTTACTACAAGGCTGTGGAGCAAATAGGTCGCACACAACTGCTTCCATTTTGCTAACATCTTCTTAAGGGGCTACTTTATTAGATTCTTTCTAACCACAGCCTCTGGCTGAAAACAAGGGTCTGTTGAATATCAGGCTGGGGTAGAAATGTCAAAAGAGAGATGGAAGGTTTCTCAGGGAAATTCCATCCACTCTAGCATTTCACCTGGCTACGAGGTATAGCTGGAGACCCAAGCTTGGGATCCACATCTTCTCTCTGATGAAGGAGAAGAAAAGGTCCACATTTCTGCTTTCCTTCAGGCATGTCACTCTGAAACAGTGGCAAGGTAGATCCTTAAGAGATTTTAGTCAGTCATCAAAACTCGCTCATATTTTTAAATTTTCAGGCTTCCCACTTTCCCTGGAACTTGTTTTTCTTTTCTAGGAATTCTTAATTCAAATCTTGCTTAGTTCCTTGGGGAAAAATGTATTGTGGATTTTATTTCTATCTAAGATGGATCATAAAGGAAATATGTATTATGTAACCCAGTAAAAACCAGCGAGGCTCTTCCATGTTTCTATCCAGAGAGCAGGCTCTCTTCTCCCCGGCAGGGTTTCTTTCTTGTGTGGGAGCATGCGTGGACTGGCATTGCACACATGCACGTCACGCTGGTGCACAACTGGGAGGCTCTGCCGAAACAATTCAGGGTTTAATTACAGAGCACAGTTCAATATTAGTTACAGAAGACAGATTTTTAAAACTCTCTTTTTAAAGGAGCCCACCATGTGAAGTTTATCATCTATCCATTTTCTCACTCTCCTACCACCAGCCACCTACTTGTCCTTTTACCAGTATTTACGGAGGATTAAAAATAATTTCAGCTAGCTATCATAAGTACTATTATAGGATTAAAAATAAGTGACAACATTTCTTCTCTCTATCAAGAGCTTATAGACGGATGGAGGAGGAAAAGAATCTATGCAAATAACATTATCAAAGAAAATTGCATGGGAAAAATGGCTCTGAGCTTGAGTAATACAGATGAATTCTGTGAGTTCTGGGGGTAAGAGAAATACTTCGGGTCAAACGTGAGGGAGTTCTGCCACTCCCCGGATTTTATCCCCAGAAGGTTCTCTTTGCTTTCTGCGTGGGAAGGTGTGTTATTCCCTTTTGTCATTTCCAAAGACGCATGATTTCCTTGGTCAAAAGGTCAGGCAGGCTTCTTTACTAGATAACCATAGTTTTTACAAATCCAAAAACATTGTTTTGCTGTGGTTTGAAGTGACTATAGAAAGGCTTCAGAAAGAGCATTCTATTAAAACCAGCCTCGAAAGGCATTTTTTGGGGAGGAGGATTAGAGAGTAAGGGGATGGATGTTCATGGCTGGGGATGAATGTGAAGAAAGGAATGAAAAACCTATTGAGCTATGCCAACCCACTGTGCTAGGCACTATATTGAATTCTCATAATAACTGAACATGAGAGATTTTATTTTTCCCATTTTTGAAGGGAGTTTAGTAAAGCTCAGGGAATTTAAGTAATTCGTTCAAGTCACTTAAGTAACAAATGGCAGAGCTGGGATTAAAAACCATTGTCTACCTATGCCAAAGCCAGCCTCTTTCCTGGGGCTGCACGGTGTGCCCGTTAAGAGGCGAGCCAGGGCCGGTAAATGGGACCCGCAGACAAACAGTGCAGGAATGTGGATTCGATCCAGGATGGAGTAGGGGGCCACTGCCTATTCTTGAATCAGAAGATGATCTAATGAACCTGGCATGCGAAAATACTAACCTAGTAGTAATTAACGGGATGCATGGAGAATGATGGAGCTTTCCGAAGGCCTTTTGGGAGAGGGTGATAAAATGCAGGCATTGAGCCATAAACTCCTGGACTATACAGTGGAAACTGAAAATTTGGGGCATACTATGCGAAAGGAAAGGCGAGGCATGTTGAGAGCTTGCCTATGGGACACAAAACTTTTGAGGCTAAAATAAGGACGGTCCCATGTTTTGGAGCCTGAAGAGACTGGAAAAATAATATGAAAACTGAGGGAAAGAATTTATGGCTAAAAATACGGAATTTCATTTAAACTCATTATCTTTTGCTTTTTTTAGTTAGTTTTAGTTGTGCATAAAATTACCAGAAACTTTGTTGTTTTAGTAAACCACTAACTGATGCTGTATAAGTATAAGCAAGTCTTGGGACCCTGGGCTTTGTATAGAAAAGGTGAATCAGCTAACTTTTCATTTCATCAAAAAACTTTTGGTAAACTGATGAGTTTTATAGGTTAATACCTGGCATAATACATGTTTTGGAGACTTTTCGGTTTTCTGAGAATCTAATCTGCCTGCCCAAATGGGATCTCGTTTTTCTCTCACTGTCTGAATGGTTCCATCAACCTGTGGATTCAGGTCACTGCGCCTCAGTCCTATTGGTTTTCAGTCTTTAGCTGCATGTGCACTTCCTGTGCCTTTCTGAGGGTCGTAGTTTTGGCAGAGATTTTTCTTGGAATCAGTATTAGGAGAATCTCTATAGCAAAGATCTAATCTGTTTTTAGATTAGGCAGAATTTTCCTTTGTAGAAAATGGTAGGTGAAAGCCAGAATTGCTCTTTTTATGAGGCCTGTTCTAAAAGTTTCAGTATAAGAAAAATAAAGAATGTGTTAATTCTCCCTTGGGAAAAGGTATTTGTCTTCCGTACAAATTTTTCTTCTGTATAGTTAGTGATCCCTCATTAGCATAGATTTTGAAAAGTGTCTGAGTAAGGTTACCATTGATTAGAAAAAAATTTCTGTAGGAATTTATGAGTGCTCATTATTATTTTTATTTTAACCCACTACTGTGTAAACAGCTGAGCGAATATTCTTTACTTCTCTGGTTTCACCTGTGTCTCTTAATTTATTTGAATTCCATATTTGTTTAAAATTTTTCTTCAATCACACAGTCACTGTTATATTAACTTTAGGTGTGTAGTGTCATGGTTAGACATTTACATAACTTACAAAGTCTCACCCCAGAAGTCTTGTACCCAACTGACACCACATATAGTAAATACAATATTACTGATTATATTCCCTAAATTGTACTTTACAATCCCAGTGACTGTTGTGTAACTGCCAACTTGTACTTCTTGATCCCTTCATACTTTTCACCCAGCCCCCAAATCCATCTCCCATCTGGCAACCATCAGTTTGTTCTGCGAGTTTGTTTCTGTCTTGTTTATTTTGTTTTTTTAGATTCCTTAAAGAAGTGAAATCATATAGTATTTTTCTTTCTCTGTCTGACTTATTTCACTTAGCATAATACCCTCTAGGTCTATCCATGTTGGTGCAAAAGCTTAAGATTTCATTCTTTCTTATAGCCAAGTAAAATGACATTGTATGTATGTACCATTTCTTTATCCATTTGTCTTTTGATTGTACTATTTAATTCATTTACATTTAAAGTGATTATTTACAGGTATGTAGTTATTGCCATTTTATTGTTTTCTGGTTGTTTTGTATTTCTTCTTTCTTATTCTCTAACTCTCTCATGTATGTTAATGACTTTCTGTGGTGTCATGTTTGGATTCCTTTCTCTTTATTTCTTATACTATTTCCTGTAGATTTTTGATTTGTGGTTACCATGTGCTTTATATATACCAAGCTCTGTTTATAGCTGTCCATTTCAAGTTGATGGTCACTTAAGTTTAAACACATTCTAAAATCACCACCATTTTTACTCCTTCTCTCCGTGTTTATCTTTTTGTCATTATTTTTTACTTCTTTTGTTTGCGTGTTTGTGTGTATCCCTTAATTTACTATTGTAATTACACATGATCTTCCTAATTTTACCTTTTAACCTTTGTACTAGTTTTGGTTGATCCACTGTTTTTATTATGTGTTTGTTTGCCTTTGTCAGTGAAATTTTTTTTCTTTGCTATATTTTCCTACTCATATTTTTTATTTTTCTTCTTTTCTTCTTAAAGAAGTCCCTTTAACATATCTTGTAATACTGGTTTGGTGGTAATGAACTCCTTTAGCTTCTTTTCCATGTCTGTGAAGATATTTGTCTTTTTAGCTAAAAGCCAACCTCTGAGTGTATCCCAAACAAATTCCAATATTTAATTTTTTTTTCAGAGAAGACAGTTGCAACCAATTATGTAAAATTACTGAACTTTTTGCCAACATCTGTCTCTAGAGCAAGGGTGTGCCATGTTTTGGTGTCTCTGGGCCGCACTGGAAGAAGAAGAGTTGTCTTAAGCCACACATTAAATATATTACAATGCATAATTACAAAAAAATCTTACAAGGTTTTAAGTAAATTTATGATTTTGTGTTGGGCTGTATTCACAGCCATTCTGGGCTGCATGCAGCCCGTGCACCGGGGGTTGGACACCCCTGATAGAGTTTGTATTGGAAAGGAGAATGAGAAGTCACAATATTGACAGGGCTGTAGAGGCAAAATAGGATGCTTCAGCAGCTGTCACCTCTAGGTGAAGACTGATGGATTGAAGGGGTGAACATGATTGATGAGGTACCTCTTCAAAACTGGGCACAGGAGTGATTGACGACTTTTACAATTCTGTTACTTCCCTCACTGTAATTTCAGGTATGGGGAGAAGATCTTTAACATGGGCATGTGGTTTAATCTGTGTATTATATGATGTCATCACTGTGTCCTAACACTTATTTTCCTTGGTAGGCTCCCAGGATGTATTGCAAAACCAGTGGTTTCCCCCCATAGCTGTATGATCAGGTCCATCTGTAGTTGGCACAAGCAGTTTTTACTAACTTCCACTTGCTAAATTCATACAAAGTGTGAACAGTTGCTTATGCTGCCAATATTGTTTTCCTTTACATCCTTTCCAAACTTTTCAAAACCTATTGCGAAACATCAAGACTGTGAAATTCCTCACCTCTTTTGTCTTGTTCTCGAGAGGCAGTGACATGCCTTGGCATT